>PVLD010004375.1:0-55115 GCA_004027595.1 Dinomys branickii
CTTTCCCACGTCTCGCCCCGGCAGCCTGGTCCGCCCTACCACATCTCCCCCGGCATCTCAGAGAAATACGCCCAGTTTAAACTTCCCAGCCGAGGTTCCGGCATTCACGCTCACCAAGTCTGTCTCGAGCTGGTGGTGTTTATTAAGGAGGTTCGCTCCCTTGCTGCTCACCCGGTCGCCATCTTCCCCGGATCAGGGATTTACTGTGTTTAGTAAGGGAGCAGTCCTACAGCTTAGGGTGGGTCCTCAGGTCCCTTCAGATAAATGAGAATGGAAACAAAAGGCAGTGTTTACGGGTGACACATCAACGGTCAGAGATTATAGCTTTTCTGAGGACAAACAAGGTTCCTATTCATGGTTGACAATCTATGTTTCCCAAAGATTTATACAATCACCTGTTTTTGGCATGGTGGGGCAGCCAGCATATATTTCCCCCTTCCTTCTCATTCAGTCAGTCTGATCCACAGCCAGTCTCACGTCTGGAGATCCACTGGCAACTTGTTGTTACTATTTTTAAAACATTAAAACTATTTATTTCTTTTTTGGGGGGCAAAGACTAATGACAGTCTTCAAAACTGAATTGTTCAATGGCACTTGACAGCTAACAAAAATGATTTCACTTTCTTTTTAAAAACAACTTAATTATTTTTGTGCGCAGTTTTAGGTTCACAGCAAAGTCAAGAGAAAGGTGTGGAGAATTCTCATATATCCTCTACCGTAGAACACGCACAGCCTCCCGTTATCGACCTCGCCCGCCAGAAGGGTACAGTTTTTAGACTGGGTGAACCTACAATGACTTAACGTTATCACACAGAATCTAAGTTTCACATTAGAACTCACTCTTAGTGTTGTATATTCTATGGGTTTGGACAAATATATAATGTCATGCCCTCATGCTGACGGTATCCCACAGAATATTTCACTCTTCTACATATGCTCTGTGTTCCTCACGTTCGCTCCTTATCCCACCTCTAACCTCTGGCAACTATTGATCTACTGTCCCCATAGCGCCGTTTCAGAATGTCATGTAGTTGGGGGCTGGGGATATAGCTCAGTGGAATAAGCGCTTGCCTAGCAAGCTCAGGGTCCTGAGTTCGATCCCCAGTACCGCAAAAAAAAAAAAAAAAAAAGTCATGTAGTTGGAATCATATAGAATGAAGCCTTTTCACATTGGCTTCTTTAGCTTAGTAATATACACCTAAATTTCCTCCACGTCTTCATGGCTTGATCTCTCTCCTCTCTCTTCCCCATCCCTCTCTCATCAGGATTTACAGCAGTTTATTTACACATGACCTACCGAAGGACATCTTAATAGCTTCCAAATTTTGGCGTTTAGGAATAAAGCCACCGTAAACATTCATGTTCCCTTTTCTCTGTGAACTCACTGTCCGTTTTGGCTTGAAATATTTAGAAGATTACTCACTGTATATGTATTAGTGTTTTGAGGGTTTATTAAATTATTTTTGCCACTGCTGACAGGGCACCATTTTCATGGAACTTAAACATGTAAACTGAACACACATCACTGTAAAAGTGGAAGACTGGCTCAAGTATTAATCCTAAAAGAGCTTCTGTGGCATGAGGAATGAGAGCCTTTACTATATATCTGCACCGAGCATTTAAATATATCCTCATTAAAGTAAGATTAATTACGGTGTGTTTTGCAGCACTATTTCAGGACACTAAAGGTATTAGAACAAAGGCTTTAAAATGTTGTCTCCCAAGTTTTTCCCTAGGAGCATATAAAGACTGGGACAGGGGGAAAAATCTCGCCACTAACAAACCAATGAATACTTGTGTAATCTCCAGATTTTGTCTCTGAACTAAGAAGGTTGGAAGGAATTTCAGACTACTCCTCTGAACTGAAGTCTGGGTATTCTCTACCCTGTAAAATGTGGGTTTGTGTACATGTGTGTGAGTGTAGGTGTGTGCACGTGGGTGGGTGCACACTGGTTATTACCTAAGAAAATATTTACACTCACTGCACTCCTTATTAAAGGTGTAATAGCTAAAGACATCAAAGCTCATTTATTTTACTTAATTTACTTATTTTTCTCGGGACCTTTGATTAGCAAACCTTTATAACACGCTCAGAGGAATTCAGCAGTAGGAATGGCAGTGCTTAGTTAATTTTGATTGTGCATTAGGAGCTCGTTCCCTCCAACCGTTATTTCATGTAGGAGAGTTTATCATTTTAGCATACTCAAGTCAGCTACGCGGCATATAAATAAAGGGTTAAAGAAAAAAAATCTAAGAACTTTCAGAATGACTGTAGGCTACAGGAATAATAAGAACGTACCAACAAAGTGGCACATTTATAAAAATTGGCAAATAACAGAAGGATGTGGATGGGACGGGGCAAGCCAGTCACCTTCCCTCGGTGTGTCCCGGTGCAGAAGCAGTTAAGTCAAGTTCTAGCCTGACCCGCTGGGAAAGTACGGTTTAGCAGTCTCACAATTATCACTGTTGTTCAGCTGTAAAAGCAGAGAAGGTTTTTTTTTGTTGTTGCATTATTTTATTTTGAATTTAAGAAGTGTTTCAGCAAGCTTAGGAAGAGGAAGTTAAGTTCTTGCCAAGTTATCACTGATTTTTGTGGGTATTCCCTTTTGCTCTCTTCCAGAGGTGGGAATTTCCCTTCCTTTCTCCTTGCTGGCCCCCAGCCCCTGCTCCTTGGTGGGGCAGCTTGCATATACACCTTTCTGCGGCTCTGCCCTGCTCAGTCAGAGCCCAAGCCTACGCAGAAAGGTTTTGATGTATTTGAATGCAGTACAGCAGTTGAGGTAGAATTTTCTCTTCCCATGAGTCTTTTTCCTCAACTCAGAATATAGCTCCTCCTAGGTACAAAAGAACACTTTCTTATCTCAAAGCTTGTTTACATAAAGACATATATTTGTATTATTTTATATATTTTTGTAGAGCTGGAGAAGGAACCGGGGCCTCACACGTGTCAGGTACATGCAGTACATGGGGTTATCAGCACCCATCCAGCTCTGTAACTTTATACAGTTTTGTAAATGTAGCTTTGTAACTTTTAAAATTTAAATTATTATATGTTGTGAAATGTCGTTATCCTTCATTCTGTGAGAATAGAATAAAAACATAAAGATAATAAATGTGCATATAGTACTATATTTTCAGTTTCTTCACTGAGAGACTTTTACTAGATAAGTACTATATATTAACATTATCAGTTGCCTATAATCATATTTTTTGTTTCAGTGTTAAGAATTATTTAAGACTGAAAATCATCATTAAGGAAATAGGTATTTTTCCATTTGCAAAGGTGGGGTAGTTAAACATATTTTAATTCTGAATAATATTCTTTTACTATTCAGGATGTGGGAGAGTACAAGCTGGGAATGGATAATGCTGTTAGAATGTTAGTCTTGCACAAAGCAGCACAATGTGTTTACTTCTTAGGTTGATTTGTAGAAGCTATTAAAAGAGAGGCTTTATGCTGTTCTGGGATTGAATATGTTCCTGAGGGCCAAGGACATAGGGATGGACACCTTGAGTTACTTGTTTTTTCATATAAGGGAGAGAATCAGTATCACTCTTTTTTAGTTTCCTTCTGTGGGTGGTGTAGACTAAACTCAGGGCCTCACACATTCTAGGCAAGTGCTGTACCCCTGAACTACACTCCCAGTCCTTTATTGATTACTCTTTGTACTTCAAGCACCAAGATGGCTTGGTAGGGCATTAAGTGCTAATCCTGTCTGCAATTAAAATTTTAAAATTTTATTTATCATGATTTTTCACATTAATTTAAAATTTGAAACTATTGCATTAAAATATGATTCCCCTAGATTACCGAGTTTTGAGGAACTCCCTTAAATTTTGTGCCTGAGGCCAGTGCACCGTACATGCAGCCTTCCATTTCTCTTTGCTCTGTTTCCCCAGCTCCTGAGAGTGGAGTGATCATTTCTGATCACTTGGATTGCTTAGTACCTGGAACAGTGCTCAGTGCAGAACAGAGATGTTTGATGGGTGATTTGTGATATTGCTGATGAAGACTGTAAATTTGTAGGCTTAGTGAATACAACGAGTCCAGTGGCCTAGGGGCTCTGACAATGTACTTCATGGCCTTGAGGGAGGGAAAGAGAGGCACTGCCGTCTAAGAACAGCATGCTCATTCACTGCATCAAAGCACAGTCGTTGTTAATTTCCTATCCCCTTGTCTGAGATTCTGTATTGCTTATATTGCTTTTGTGTTATTTTCTAAATGTATGCATGTTTCTTAAGATGTTTTCATTCTTTTATCTTTAAAATAAAATAAAAAGAGAAAAAAAAAGCGTTTGCAGGATCATCTTGAAGGTAGCCCCTGCACTGTGTCTTCATGATGGTGCAGCGCAGCGGCTGGGAAGCTGAACTCTGGGTTCACTCAGCTGGCCCCACACCCTTGAAGGCCTCCACAGCGAGTCACATAATTTCTGTGCTCAATTTCTTTACCTATATCATGGGGACCTTAGAAATTCCCACCTTGTGAGAGCTCTGTGAGGCGGAGATGAACTCACTCTTGTAAGTTAGAGAAGGTTCCCTAGGGAGAAGCTGGAGGCAGAGTTAGTGCGTTCCCTCTTTATTAACATCCAGAAACAGGCCATTGAGCAAAGGGCACGCACGATGGGCTGACCCCATTCTGTGTCCTTTCTCTCATTGTTTGAAGTTGGCCTTCGGTGTTGTGCCTCCCCTCCGTGCCGGAAGGAAAGCTGGACACTCTGGGGGGCCCTCCACTTGCAGTGCAGGCCCAACAGCCAGTCCTTGTTAGTTCTGACCTAGCGCAGTGGACTCTGTAGCCAAGGCTCCATAGCGACAGGAACAATATGTTCCACCTTTTGGAATCTGGATTTTTCTCAGTATGCCCAGTACTGGAGCCTGTATACTACTCCCTTGGCAAAGTAAACTTTGGTGTGTTTGAGGCACACACTTTTTCGATCTGGCTGACTCCCCTGCTTCATAACCTGTGTTTTTGATCATCAAATGTTAGCATTTTAATGGTTACTTGGATCTCAAGTCAAATGCTGCTTCTTCAGAAAGGCTTTCTAATGATGGAGACAGCTTTCTTTATTCTCAGGTATAGAGACACACATATGTTTTTCTTCCCTTAGACTTTCATGCTTGTGTTTAAAAAGCATGTACTTTTATCCAGGTGTAGTTGCGCACGTCTGTACTCACAGCACTGTGGAAAGCTGAGGCAGGAAGGTGGTGACTTGGAGCCCAGACTGAGCAATTTAGCATCTTAGTAAGACTTTATCTTCTTCCTCTCCATTCTCAACAAAAGGGCTGAGGATGTGACTCAGTGTGAAGGCTGAGTTCAGTCCCCAGCACTGGAAAAAAAAGAAAAAAGTACACTTCAGCCTCAAGAATAAAGAACATTTTTTATGTCATAGAAGGACAGGGCACGAATCAGGGCCCGTGTCTGCAGCCTGGCAGTTCACACAGCCAATCCACAAGTCGAACTAATGTCTTCTTCTCGGCTTCCCATCATATCTGAACAATTACAAATCAGCCCCCTTTCCCCGTCCATGTCAAGAATGGTTTACTGAGGATGTGGAAAAGTGTCATTTATATTGCTGTTCCTGTTTTCATTCTGTTTAGAAGTTTGACTTGAAACTCTTTGCTTATAATAAATGTAATAATGGTGGCTGAAATTTGGAAAGAAAAATCAGTGACCCGCAAATATCAAAGATACCTTTACATGATGTCCTCTCCCTTCATCTCCCTGTTCCTCCCTCTCTGGGGGTGTGTGGAAGCCTCCCGGCCCTCCTTCCTGCTACCTCAGCCTCAGTTCTTAATTACAGATACTCGTGTCATTCACGGTTTCTTATCCTCTGTGGTCAACATGTGCTAAGTTACTCACAGGCTTAAGAATTCATACTGTAGCAATGATAATGCATGATTAAAACAATTAAAATAAAACCCCTAGGTTCAATCCCCAGTACCATCAAAACCAAAAGCAATTCAAGTAAAATGTACTAATATTTCCTTCATAATCACTGTTTAATTTAGAGTCTTCCTGGGGAAAAAATGAATCAACTAGTTCTTTACCTGTTTCAAAGTGGTAAGAGGTTTTTACATCTTCCAGTTTCCTTTTTCTTTTTTTTTTTTTTTTTTTTGCAGTATCGGGGATTGAACTCAGGACTGCACTTGCCAGGCAGGTGCTTATTCCACTGAGATATATCCCAGCCCCATCTTCTCGTTTCTTATTTGTCCTGTCTACAAGTAACTTCTATATAAAGGATCATGGTCAGACTTGTCATCTTTTCTTAGCAATCTAAAAATAAACACTTGCATGCAGCAGCTGAATGCCCTCTTCTATGACACCTTGATTATGGTCACGTAGGGTCAGTTAGGCCTCTCCTGATGGGAATACACAACCATATGGGGTAAGTCTTTCCGCTCCTGAGCACCTCTAGTGCTTAGGAAGGGTATAGGAGGCTGAAACCCACCTTCTTGCAACCCTGGGCCCCTGCTTCTGGCTCATCCTAGGAAGCAGTGTTTCATGAAATGTGGTCTGTGGTCCACCTGTACCAGAGGAATCTGCAGTCTTGTTGCAGTGCAGGCTTCTGGACTTTCCCGTATACTATCATGACAGTGGGGGACTATGGAGCCTGGATCTCTCTGCCTTCACAAGTTTGACAATCAAGACTCTGAAGCCACAAAGAAATCACAGGTCAATACCTCTTATATATCCTAGCCCTTCAGGTAAGTGTGATAGGTATTGTTATCTCTTAATTTCTCTTTGTTGATTGGTCTCTACATCAAATCGCCCCAATTTTTCAGTTGTTTCTCAGATGAAGTGGCTCCAAGTCTTACTCTCTTTTAACTATGTCTTTATAACTTGAGTTTGTGCTAAAATCTGATGCTCAGAGCAAATCATAGTGGTCTAGGTGCGGAGGATAGGCAGAATAGAGGTACTGTGCCATCTTCCTTCTTACCCCGGATTTGATGTTTTTTATAAGGGAAATCGTGAATGAAAACAAATACATTTATTTGGCTAAGGACTTGTTAGCCATGGAAATTTTGCTCCATGGAGAAAGAGTTTAAAGGTGACTACGGAACTGCAGAGAATATTTGTGTGTTCACATGAGCACTGTGGATTGTGGAATGTATTACTTGGATGGCCACTATGACAGTTTTGGTTGTTAGAATGAACTTAAGGGAAAGGTTGTCTTTTAGCTCAGTAAATTCAGTAAGTAAAAAAACAGTGTAAAAGGTAGAATTGTAACAGCACAAGTATATAGTTCATCTGCTTAAGAGAACACAATTTTTAAGTTGTGGTGTGATGTCACCTATGCATTCTCAATTTATATATTTCTCAAGTAATTCTTGTTATTTATCACAGCATATTTATAAGAGTATCTATTTGCTAGTGCTCTCTGTCCTAACAGCATGACATCAGATGTTGTATACATGAAACAACACACTTGTATTTTTTAAAGACTGCCATATAATTTATAGTTTTCATTAGTTCAGATTGGCCTGCTCCTCAGGAAAGTCAGAATTGAGTCAAAGTTTTCTGCCAGCAGCACTTGGTAAACAGGCCAAGGGGTGCTCATTTTCTTGGTATAATTTATGTTTTCAACTTTGTCTTTCATAGTTTAACCTGGTGGTTATTGCTGTCTTTGTGAATAAATATATCTTAACATAAAACAACTATGAGAGAGCCTGCAAATCTTTCTCACAGCTGTTTAATATTGTGCACAGGAGAACTATGGAAATGCACTACTAAGGAAGGGGGAAGTAGAGAGGTTTGTTGTAGTTTGGGGTTTTGCAAGAGGGAACAATTTAATGCAAGACACATGATTTATAGAATTATTTTATAATAGTCACCCAAAGAATCATATATGAAAAGAGTGCAGGAAATACATCCACACACCAAACACCAAAACATCCAGCTGAGGGCCTGGATCCCACATCAGCATCCTGCATAACTCCAGCTGAAGACCTAGAGCCCATGGCATTGCCTGCCACGAGTTCAGCTGGAGACCTAGAGCCCATGACAACGTCTCATGCAGGTCTGGATCTGTGCTGGGCAGACCCAAGGTCAGTGGTGGAAGCTAGAAAGTCTGTGCCAGCAGGATGAAGGATCTGTGCCACAGGCTGAGGGATCTGCACTGGAATCAGGAAGCAACATTCAAAGGAAGAACCAGAGCTCCCCTGAAAGGTACCACAGCGTCCTCAGCACCAGCGAGGGGCTGAGCTCCTCTGATGATGAGGACAGCAGAGTTCCCATCGGGAAAGCCAGTGCAGCACGCTCCTCCAGGAGACTGAGCAGCGTGCCATCTTTCCCTTCAGAGCCAGGAAGCAATGCTCAAAGTGAGGACCAGAGATCCTCCAAAGTGAACCGTAGCCATTCTCAGCGACAATAAGGTCCCAAGCTCCTAAAGGATGAAAACTGGCAAGTTCATTAGGAAAATCAGCATGACAAGCTCCTCCAGGAAAACTACAGCTCCCTACAGCTTCCCAAGGGCTTCTAAACTTCTCCCTCTCCAACTCTGCCTCTTACACTGCTGGCAAACAGCAGCAGGTGGGCCTCCCACACCCAGCACCACACTGGTTCAGTTCAGCTGGGTGTTACAAATTACCACCAGTTGTCAATCCACCACAAGCCTTGATATCATAGCTCTAAAACACCAGCAGGTCCCATTTTTCTCTGGCCTCTCTCTTACAATTCATTATCTCCTTTTCATGTCTCCTCTTTTTTCTCTGCCTCACCGGTGTTGGGGATTAATCCTTACCTTGCTTTTCCAGAATTTCTTCACTCCTAAGGCTTTGTCTTCTCCTCTCCTCTACCAATGATTTTCTAATCTCTATGTCCTGTGATCAAGTTAACCTCTAATAGTATATGATATTACTTTGTCCTTATGACAACTTTGTGAGATAGCTTTCATTATTACTATTCAAATATGAGGAATGTGGGTCTTAGATAATATCCTGAAGCTTAACATCAGTTATGAGAATGACTTGATTATTGTTTGTCACCATGATGTTTCCATGATATTCAGAGACCATTTTTGTTTTGCTTAACAGTTGTTTATTTCCAGTAAAATGAGGAACAAGACAAATATTCCCACCCTGCTCAGTATAATACTTGTAACTTTGCCAGAGCAATCAGGCAAGAGAAAGAAGTACAAAAGATTTGAATAGGAAAGGTAGAAGTCAAACTATATTTGCACATGATGTGATCGTTTAAATAGAAGGCTCAAAAACTTCCACCAAAAGACTCTTAGAGCCAATAAATAAATTCAGCAAAGTATCAGCATACAACATCAGTATACAAAAGTCAATAGCATTTCGGTACCACAACAATGAACCTACCAAAAAAGAAATCAGTTTCAATTTCATTTACAGTGATTTCAAAAAATACTTAGGATTAACCTAATCAAAGGAGTGACAGACCTCTGTAACAAAACTACAGTAGTCTGAAAAAAGAAATGATGAACACATCAGAAAATGGAAAGCTATCTCCTGTTCCTGGATAGGCAGAACCAATATTGTCACAATGGCCACACTTCCAAAACTGATATTGTATATAGATTTAATGCACTCCCACTAGAAATACCAATAGCATTTATTAAAGAACTAGAAAAATAATCCTAAAATTTATATGGAACCATAAGAAACTTAGAAAAGCAAAATGCAGTCTTGGCAAGAAGAGCTAATTAGAGGGCATCACAATCCCAGACTTCTAAATATATCACAAAGCTATAATGATAAAAATAACATGGTAATGACAAAAACAGACAGTGGGTCAATGGAATAGAACTAAGGATGCAGAAACAATCCCAGACATATGCATTTACCTAATTTTTACCAAAGGAGCCAAAAACATGTCTTGGAGAAAAGATAACCACATTTACAAAAAATCCTGAGAAAATGGTATCTACATACAGATGAATAAATACCAACCAGTAGCTTTCACTCTGTACTAAAATCAAATCAAAATGAATCAAAGGCCTAGATATAAAAACATAAATACTGAATCTGCTGAAAGATAAAAATAGATAAAACTATTGAAGACAGGCATAAACAAAAACTTTCTGAACAGGACCCAGCTGCATAAGAAATACCACCAACAAGCAACAAATGGGATTATTTCAAATTAAAGTCTTCTTCACAGCAAAAGAAACAAACAACAGAGTGAAGAGACAACCTATAGGATTGGAAAAAAATTTTGCCAGATACTCCTGAGACAGAAGACTAATATCTGGAATATATAAAAATTCAAAAAGTCAGACCTCCCAAAATAAAAGACCTAATCAAAAATGTAAATCTGAAATGAATATGTACTTCTCAAAAGAAGTACAAATAGCCAATAGGTACATAAAAATATTCAGCATCTTTGACCTTAAAGAAAGAAATGCAAATAAAAACAACACAGACTTTATGTTACTCCCCCAAAAAAGGCTATCATCAAAAGCTCAAAAAAGAAAAAGAAAAGCAAACAAACAAAAAAAGAAAGTTGGTGAGCTTGTGGGGGAAAAAGAACTCTTTTGTACTGTTGGTGAAAATGTAAACTAGTACAACTCTTGAGGAATTTAGTATGGAGCTCCCTAAGCAAACTAAAAATAGAAATTTCATTGGACTCAGTTATACCTCTTTTGCTTCTTTTCCTGGAAAAGTTAAAGACATCATATTACAGTGACACTTGCATACCCATAATTATAGCAGCACAATTCATACTAGGTAAATTGTGCAACCTGCTTATGTGCCCATCAACAGATGAATGAATAAGGGAAATGTGGAGAATATATATATAATAGGGCACCATTCAGCCATAAGGAAGCGTGCATTTGAGACATTTGTAGGAAAATAGATGCAGTTCCCCATAATGCTAAGTGAAATAAATCAAGATACTGAAGGTTAAATATTGCATGGTTTCTCTTATACAAGAAACCCAGAAGACAATAAACTTAAAGAGCAAAATAAAAAAAAAAAGATGACTGAAAGCAGGGAAATAGGCTTTATGGAGATGAGAAAGGGATCTGGGGGTTGGGGAGATGGGAGGGAGAGGAAGGGAAAGTAAAAGAGATCTAGATGCGATATGCATATGTACAAACAGGCCATGAGCATGTACTAGTAAAAAACTAAAAAAAATTGTGTATACTCTACCTAGTAGAGAGCAAACACTAAACATTTGTCAGTGAGTGACTGAATGACTAAATGAGTAAAAGGATGGTCAGGTGTGAAGTTTAGGATGATGATAGGTAATAATTAGTTTGATTTGAGAAGTCCAAAGGCAGCTAGGAGACTAGGAAGCAATTGCAATAGCTCAGATAAGCAAGGATGTGGGTGGTGTGCGGGAAGTGGGAGTCATACTCATTCATGGGAGACAAGAAAGCTCATTCAGAGTAGAAAGTGCCTTGCAAAGGCTTTCATGCCCTCCTGTTCACAAGATTTGGAAATTGTCTGGACTGTCAGGTTTCTGTTAAGTGACTAGATACGTGATGTTGTGACCAACTCAGTGAAGGAACATAGGAGAAAGCTCTTCAGCCCTTGGAGCATTTTCTACCAGATTGATCTCCTTAGACAATATTCTCATCAAGTTGCTCTAACAGTCAAGAATTCAAAGTGATTCCTTTCTGTACCTCATAACACAGATAGATTTTTAAATTTTGGTATTCAGAGAACTTATTTTGTACCAGATCCACAACATCCCTTAGTTATTGAGAGCTGATCAGGCCCTCAATCTCCTGAATGAGTATATGGTGAAGGCTAAATAAATATAGGCAAATACAATGATTGCAGGGCTCCAGGAGGATCAAAGCCCTCTTAGAGAATCTGAGATTCTCTCAGGGCTAAAACCAAGACCTTCTCTGGGTGGCCCATATTTTTTGGTTATCAGAAGAAGCAGGGGAGTACTCAAGAAGGGCAGAATTACTCAAGGACTTCTCCAAATAAGGTATTAAATTAATTCTTAATAAGGATTAAATTAATCTACTCAAGAGTAAGATGCCTGAGGCTATAGTCTTTATTGAGTTGAGATCAAATTCAGGTGTCCTTGGCTGTGATCTTGTCTTATTCTTTGAGGTTTTCCAGTTTCATCTGCCATTACAAGCATTCTTAGGGATTAATAACTCACAGAGGCTCACTTACTTTGAGTTCATTGCCCACTTCCAGACAAGTGGCCTAGGCCTTGGAAAGATTGACAGGTAAACATAAAAAGCCAAGTGGTTAATTTAAGTCCTGCTTGAGGCTGCTTCATAGTGGTCTCCATCAATTTTGACATTAACAATTCAATACCTTTTCCTCTCCTGATCTCAACTGGATTATAAAGCCTTAAAGACTAGAAGCATATCTCCTAGATTTTATTGTTGGTATTGTTATAACACAGTGCCTAACATAATGCTGGAACAGTAGTATGGGGGTAATATGTACTAGTTTGTTTAAAAAATTTGAAAACAATTATATAACAATGCTTTTGAAATTCATGATGTTAAATCCATAGACTGAAAGTCAAATGATGGTAAACAATTCTTCATGTAACAGGAACCCAGAAAAAAGCAGGGATAGCTATTATGGTTGCAGACAATGTAAGCTTCAAACCAAAAACAATCAAAAGCAATAAAGAAGGTCACTACATACTTGTTAGGGAAAAATTGCAAGAGAGAGATAACAATCATAAACATGTATGTACCAAATATTGGAGCACCAAACTATATAAGAAAAATCTTAATAGACATGAAAAACCAAATAATTAATAACACTATTGCAGTAGGGGACCTAAACACCCCTTTGATGCAAAGAGATAGGTCAACTAGACAAAAAATCAGCAAAGAAACAACTGATCTGAACAAAATCTGTGAAAAAATGGACTTAGTAGATATATACAGTGTTCCACCCCACAACATCAGAAAACACATTTTTTTCAGCTGCATATGGAACTTTCTCTAAGATAGACCACATTATAGCCCACAGAGCATACCTAACTAAATGCAAAAGAATTGAAATTATCCCATGCATATTATCTGACCACAATGCAATGGAATTGGAAATTAATGACAAACAGAACTCCAAAAACTCCATAAACACTTGGAATTTAAATAACAACCTCCTGAACAAACAATGTGTCACAGAAGAAATTAAAAACTACCTACAAACAAAGATGTAACTACAACTTACTGGAATCTGTGGGATGCAATGAAAGCAGTCCTCAGAGGGAAATTTGTAGCAGTGAACTCACACATAAGGAAAACAGAAAGAGAACAAATAAATAGCCTAACGCTGTACCTCAAACTTTTAGGAAAAGAACAAGTCAATCCCAAAGCCCAAAGACAGGAGGAGATTATAAAGATCAGGCCAGTAATTAATGCAATTGAGATGAAGAAAACTCTACAAAAAATAAATGAATCAAAGAGTTGGTTCTTTGTGTTTTTTTTTTTTTTTTTTTTTTTTTTTTTTTTTTTTTTTTTTTTTTTGTATTTTTTTTTGTCTTTTTGAGACAGGGTCTTGCTATGCAGTTCAGGCTGGCCTTGGGCTCACTTTGTAGCCCAGGCTGGTCTCGAACTTGCAATGATCCTCCAGACTCAGCCTCCTGAGTGCTGGGATTACAGGTATGCACCACCACGCCTGGCAAGAGTTGGTTCTTTGAAAGAATAAATAAAATCAATAAACCCCTATCAAACCTTATCAATAAAAGAAAGAAAAAAACTCAAATTCACGCAATGAGGAAAGAAAAGGATGAAATCACTACAGATCCTATAGAAATTCAAAAGAGCATTAATACCCAGTCTGAAAATCTTTACTCCCATGGGACAGAAAACTCAGAAGAAATGGACAGATTACTAGATATGTATGAATTATCAAAGTTGAATCAAGAAGATATAAAAGTTCTGAACAACCCAATATCAATTAATGAGATTGAAAATATGATTAAAAACTTACTGACAAAGAAAAGCCCAGGCCCTGATGGATTCACAGCAGAATTCTACAAAAAATTCAGAGAGGATTTAATGCCAATACTCCTCAATCTCTTCAATGAAATTGAAAAGGAAGCAATTCCCCCTAACTCATTCAGGAGTCAAGTATTATACTGATACCCAAACCAGAAAAAGACCCAACCAAGAAAGAGAACTACAGATCAATCTCCCTAATGAACACAGATGCAAAGATATTCACTAAAATACCAGCAAATAGAATGCAGCATATCATAAAGAAAATAATACGCCATGACCAAGTTTAATTCATTGCAGGAATGCAGGGATGGTTCAATATTCATAAATCAATAAATGTCATACCCCATATTAATACAGCCAAAGACAAAAACCACATGATCATCTCAATAGATGCAGAAAAGTTTTGACAAAGTCCAACAAGCATTCATGATAAAACCCTACAGAAAATAGGAATAGATGGTCTTTACCTCAATCTGATCAAAGCCATCTATGACAAACCAATAGCCAGCATCATACTGAATGGACAAAAACTGAAAGCTTTCACTTTAAAGTCAGGAGCAAGACAAGAATGTCCACTGTCACCACTCCTATTCAACATAGCTCTAAAAGCATTAGCTGGAGCAATTAGACAGGAGATAGAAATAAAAGGAATAAGGATAGGAAAGGAAGAAGTGAAATTATCACCATTTGCAGATGACATCATACTCTACAAGGAAAAACCCAAAAACTCCACCAGAAGACTCCTTGAATTAATAAACAAATTCAATAGTGTAGCTGGATACAAAGTCTTATCAGTAGCATTCCTGTACACAAATAGTAAACAGACTGAGAGAGAAATTAAGGAAACTATAACTTTCACAATAACATCCAGGAAACTGAAATATTTAGGAATCAATCTAACAAAAGAAATAAAAGATCTATTCAATGAAAACTATAGTACTCTGAAAAAAGAGATCAAAGAGGATTTCAGTAAAAGGAAAATTATTCCTTGCTCATGGATAGGAAGAACCAACATTGTGAAAATGGCCATACTACCAAAATGGTTGTACAGATTCAATGCAATTCCCATTAAACTACCATTAGCATACCTCACAGATCTAGACAAAACATTTCTAAAATACATCTGGCACCAGAAGAGACTCAGAATAGCAAAAGCAATCCTGGGCAACAAAGACAAGTCAGCTGGAATCACAATCTCTGTCCTGAAATTATACTACAAAGCTACTGTACTAAGATCAACATGATACTAGCTAAAAAAACAGACCTGAGGGTCAATGGAACAGACTGGAAGAAACAGCCACAATCACAAACTCACTCTGCCACCTAATCTTTGACAAAGAGGCCAAACAAGCTGAGTGGAAGAAAGATATCCTCTTTAATAAATGGTTCTGGAAAAATTGGCTTGCCACTTGCCAAAGACTGAAAATAGACGCAAGTCTATCACCATGCACCAAACTCAAGTCAAAATGGATCACAGATCTCAATATCAAAGCAGAAACACTAAATCTATTGGAAGAGAAAGTAAGTAAAACTCTTGAAGACATAGGGGTAGACAGAGAGTTCATGAACAAAAACCAAACCACACGGGAAATACTTCAAAGAATCAATAACTGGGATCTCATCTTACTGAAAAGTTTTTGCACATCTAAAGAAATCACCAGCAGAGTAAAAAGAAAACCCACAAATTGGGAAAAAATGTTGGCCAACTATCCCTCAGACAAAGGACTTCTATCTAGAACATATAAGGATTAAAAAATAAAAAAATAAAAAATAAAAAAATCAGCTCCCCGAAATTCAAAGACCCAACCCAAAACTGGGCATCTGAGGTGAATACACACTTCACACCTTTCAGATAAAGAAATACAAATGGAAAATAAATACATGAAAAAATGTTCAACATCATTAGTCATTTGAGAAGTGCAAATTAAAACACCATTGAGATTTCTTATCACCCCAGTAAGAATGGCTATCATTAAGAAATCAACTAATACAAATGCTGATGAGGCTGTGGAGAAATAGAAACTCTTCTCCACTGCTGGTGGGAATGCAGACTGATGAAACCACTGTGGAAATCAGTTTGGAAGTTCCTCAGCAAACTAGGTCTGGAGGTCCCATTCAACCCAGCTAGTCCTCTTCTGGGCACTTTCCCAGAAGAACTGAAAACACCGTGTCACAGAAATATATGTGCTCCCATGTTTGTAGCAGTGCAATTTGTAGTAGCTAAATTGTGGAAGCAACCCAAACGTCCATCCACTGAGGACTGGATAAGAATGTTGTGGTATTTTTACATAATGAAATATTACTCAGCTATAAAGAAAGGTAAACACGAGGCTTTTATAGGTATATGGTCATAACTAGAGACCATACTTATAAGTGAGATAAATCAGACCTGCATGTGTAAGCAACATATTGTATCACTCGTGTAAGTACCTGAAAGAGTGAATAAAAATTAGGATGTATGATAGACATTGTGAAATGAAAGGAAACTGCTCAAAAGTAAAGAGCAACTGGGATGAAGGAAGAGAAAAGAACAGGAAAATTATGTACATATGTATACACAGGATAGCTAACATAGTTGTACTACTGACTTCTAACACTTTACAGAAAGGAACAGTTAATGATTAATTATTTGATCAGTCTTGCATGTCTATATTTGTTTTCCTGAGTAACCACTTTGAAGATATCAATATGTAATACAACAACTATTGTTAATTTCCTATCCCTTGTCTGTAATTCAGTATTGCTTGTATTGTTCTTGTGCTATTTTGTAAGTGGGTGTCTCTTTGTTAATATGTTTTTATTCTTTTATTTTTAGCGTTACTGGGGATCGAACTCAGGACCCTGCGCTTGCTAGGCAAGCTCTTATTCCACTGAGCTGTATCCCCAGCCTATTCTTTTATTTTTAAAATAAATAAAGAAATTCATGATGGTGAGTGTGGAGTAACAGAAAAATAATATGCTGCATTTACTTGATTTTACATTATAATTCATTGTTATAGCGTATGTATGTTTAGGAACTTTCTATGCTCAATATTACAGGAATTCTAAGTCCTCACATCTGTGTTAACTCATGTAATCCTTACAGAAACCCCTACAGGAAGATGAGGACCCTGGCAAGGTTAAGGGCAATGGTTAAAGTCACATAGCTGGTAATCGTAGACTTTGGATTTGAACACAGGCAAATCTGCTTAAATTTCACTTAACTACCGCATCATACACAATATCTTGGAGATAAATGGGGTCACATTGATTATGATAGTTACAAGATTAGAAGTTAACACATTTATCAAAGATGAATACTTGATAAAGTGTCAAAAAGATAATCATAATCTATGTCACCCTTGGGCCAATATATGTATATATCCTGATTTTCCTATCTGTTGTACTCATGCTTAGAATTATTGATAAAAGTAAAGGTTTAAAGTATTCTTTTGCATATATGAATTATCTGATTACTAGTAAAAGTGGTGAGGTGGGGGAACATTATTCTGAATCCACTTTTTTTTTTTTTTAGATAGAGTCAGGCTGGGCTTGAGCTCACTATTTAACCCAGGCTGGCTTCAAATGCAAGGTGATCCTCTTGCCTCAACCTCAGTGCTGGGGTTACAGATGTGGGCCACCATGCCTGGACTATGATTCATTTTCAAGAAGGGGCCAGCTCTAACTACATAGTGAGACTCTACCTCAAAAAGAAATCTAATATAATTTGAAACTATACATGTCCTGATCTTTAGGAGCTGTTTATTTAATATTTAAAGGAAAATTTTACAACTTAACTATCTCTTTTTACCATCTGCTGAGCTACCAATAGTAATTATTGCTATCAGTTTTGATTTGGTAGCACTTATTTGAATAATTAATTCACAAAGAATCAATATAGATTTGTCAGTTCACCAACATGAAAGGTAATAAAAGTAATAAATATCTATCACTTACAGTTGTGCTCAGAATTGACTATATTAAATGCTGTAAAACGTTTTGAATAACTCCTAATCCATAACACATGCTAAGCAAATGTAAACTATTACTTTTATTATGATTATTTATTGATAGCATTATTATTATTATTATCAATATTACATAAGAATGATCATCTCAGGACAATACTGCATTTCAGCAATAATAACAGCGGTGTAGGACTAAGAGCCATGTTCCCACTTATCTCTGTATTCTGATTTGGGGCTGCTCACTCATTATTTTCTCTTAGGTCTGTAATGAGATTTGTTATTCCCAGCCACTGCTAGGGCTGACTGTGGCCCTGATTTTCCCCTCTCTTATGAAAGGCAGTACTCCCCTCCCCCAAATGTATGTTTACGCGACACTTGGAAACTTAGTAGGAACGAACTTTAAGTCTGGTATCAAATTAGCATCTATTATCTGATCTAGTTTATTAGTCTTGCCTACCAGTTAACAGCTTATTGGTAGAGAAGACAAAAATTTTGGTGATATCCATCTAGTGTACCCTCCAGGATTGACACCCTACTGTTCAACTTTTCTTTGTGGTGATGACTTCAACTACTTTTCCACTGGTTACATCACCTGACATTAATATTCTTTTAACAAACCAAGAAACAAAATATTTAACATATAGAAATCCACAATAAAAAGATCTTGACTCATGACAGAGATACCCCTAACTTTCCTTGGTGGGTACAATGAATCATGCCTAGGGTAATGATCTCAGGACAATCTTTAAAACAAAACACACTTTCGTTTTCCTTTTTCTTTGAATTTCAGTCTTACAAATCTGTGGTTATCGTGAAACATCCCTCATATTTATTTCAGAGGAATCTTTTGACACAGGGGCCATTTCTGCCCCAAAGCTAAAAACCTCAAAGATACCTGGAGAGCTGCACTGGGGAACTGGTGTGAGTAAACAAATAAAATGAACTGCTGTGTTCTGCAAGACCTTTAGAGAGTAGTTGAGATTCCTTCTGATCCTAGGAAATTTCTTTCCATCCCATCTTCTTACCTTCCTGTGTTTGTCTCCTTTTCTCACTTATAACTTGCATGTCTATTCCATGTCATATCCTCTCCCTCTACTTTCTTTTCTTTTCTCGCATCTTCTCTCCATTCCTTCACCTTTATCCTTCCATGCTGACCCTGTCACTCCACTATTTGTTTCCATTTAAGTAGTTCTAAGGTGGCTTGTAAATCCAAAATACAGATGGTGCCTAACTTGCAATAGCTCAACTATGACTTTTTAGACTAGTGACTTGAAAGTTATACATGTTCGGTAGAAACCATACTTTGAATTTTGAATATGGACTTTTCCCAGACTAACCACATGAGGTACAACACTCCCTTGAGATACTGGGCAGCGGCAGGAAACTGGAGCTCCCAGTTGGCCACACAGTCAAGTGAGCAAACAATCAGTACTCTCCTGTGCACTGAGCGGCTCAGGTGGAACTTTCAGTAGCTTAGGTATGTTAAGTGTATTTTTTACTTACAATATTTTCAGTTCACAATAAGTTCATTGGGATGTGACTACATTTTGAGTCAAGGGACATTGCTATAAACCACTACTTAAAATAATAAGCTGGCTATCTTTCTGCCCTTGTTTGTCTGCCTAACATACTTCCAGGAAGGGCATGACCATTTTTCCACTTGCTTCTTTCCCATCATTTGCTAGGCCAGCTTTGTCTCCTTGGCTAAATGTTTCAGCTGTTGATTAATCATGAGATTTACTCATTCATTGAACAAAAGCTCATGGAGTCCTATACATGATAGTAGACATAAGGGTAACATATTTTCTCCCTTTCTATATTGCATTTTTTTGTAGTAAAACTCTTGCTCACTAGATAAACATTCTAATTAAAATAAAGTTGATAGCATGGGTCATCCTGGCCCTAGCAGAATGAACACTTTAGAATGTACATCCCAAGTGAGAAATTGAGAGTCTGGTGTTCTTTGTGCCTCAGTGAAAAAAAAAAATTCACATCACTGAAGTGATTGAACAAGCTAAAAACCAGCAGTTTTCCAATTTCCCACAAAACCACCCTGCCATATGAAGTGCAAAAATCTTCTCAATGAATTCTTAAAGGTAAAAATTGAGCCCCTAGGACACATAATTTCAGTTATTTCTTGAATACTTTGGTAGATATTGGTGTCTCTGTATTACTAGTAAAGGAACTGGACCTCCAGGAGGTGAGGCCAGCTGTCCAAGATCCTGGTGGTGGAAGTGCCATTCAAACCTAAGTCAGTTGACTCTCAAACCTAAGTCTTCCCCGTCGTACCTAGGGGTTCTTGAGATTGAACCCAGGGCCTTTGCACTGAGTCCCCTGCCCCTTTAAAAACTGTTTTTATTTTGAAGCACAGCCTTGCTAAGTCACTAAGCTGCTCAGGCTGGGCTTAAATGTTTGATCTTCTTGCCTCATTCTACCAGAGTTCTGGGAATATAGGGACCAACCACCACGGCCAGCCTCCTGCTGTGCGTTACATGACTTTCTCTTGAGTTGATGGAATGAAGTCCTGCTTTCATCTATACTTTTGACAAAGTGTTTCCCTGGGAGGCTCTGAGGACAGCCTCACTACCACCTCTCTTGACAAGGTTCCAGGGTGTGCACTTGGAGAATAAAGGGCGCAGGACTGGGGACGTACAGCCAGGCACAGGAGTGGTAGAAGGGGAACCCAAGACCCTTCACAACACTGACAGAGAGTAGGTGTGCTCAGGAGCCAGTGGAGACGCCATGTCAGGGAGTTTCAGAAAAGAGGCCGATGAAGAAAGGTGGAGGGGCCAGGCGAGGTAGAATCTAGGAGTGAAGCGGCTGGCAGGGGACCGTGCTGAGTGGTTAGAGAGGGGAGAGTGGATGAAGATTATCAGAGGACCACGTAGGGCTTTGCGGTGAGAGGAAAGGGTGGAGGGGAGGGCCGAGAGGAGACCCAGAGAAACTGCCTAGGAATGAAGAAAACAATGCACACAGTGTTATCTTCGTTAGAAAAGTGGAAGTTTGTCTTATATGACAGGCTCTTCCAACTCATTGTGTTTGGCAAAGATATTGGATTATCTCAACTGTTTACCATAAGAACTATAGATTGCCAGGGCCAGTTTAGAGCAAAGGCTCAGTAATGAGCTGGTGGCTTTCACTGTATGCATTGATGAGTTGAAAAGAACATGTAATGAGAGCCCACTGCCTTCCTATCCATTAGCCAGAATCTTCCCTCTTTAAAAGAGTGTGTAGAGATGAAAAATAGTCATTTTTTAAAGCAGAGAATACTTCGTGTCTTGGGGCCAATTGTATGTGATTCATAGATTTCCTGGAGGTGACTTAAACTTTCAAATATAACATGTACATTCTTCACCTGGTTCCTAACAGTCTTGTAGGAGTTTATTGGAAACTTTGGTAAACTTCCCAAGATACCTCAAGGTCACCCTAGGTTCACAGCCCATTTCATGGAGGTTTGCAAATCTTTCATCGGTGTTGAAGTGGATTTCGGTTGAATTGCGTGCTAACCGGGGCTAAGTTTCAAGAGCTTTAGGGAGTTCTTTCAGGTAGAAGCCAGGTGAAGCTCAAAGGGTCCAAAGTGAATTTTGCTTTGAGTTTCTTTCTGCTTCTGTTTGAACTTGACACTCAAAGTGAAACTGAGGAGATCTGAACCTTTTACAAACTGAGGCTCAAAGGAAGGTTTTTAAAAGCAAACCTGGCGTGCTGAAAATGCTGAGCTAACAGTGCTAATTGGCGCTTCAAATTGCTCTGCCCAAACCTCTGAGAAGTTTCACCTGGAAAAAGAAGTTTTCTTTTTGCATGTGTAGAGTTTAATAAAGCTTTGCAAGAGGTCCTTGGGCTTGTTGGTCAATTCTGTGTGACAAGGAGAATGCACAAATTTCCAAAATACCAGATTGCTAGACAGTGTCCTTGAAGTAGCCTGTAAAATGAATCAACCAAGTCCTCATACTTTACCAATGAATTAGGATTAAAGACATCTTTTTATTTGAGCGATTCAAGTTGAAGCTGAATGAGTTGCTTGTATTATCTGTGCAGTTGGCCACAGAAACATGAAAATACAGTGTCACTTACGTCATTGTCTTATCTGTGAGACTGAATTATTGGAAGGAAAATCCTTTCCTCTTCCCCCACTAAGCACATCCATATATACCAACATATAATTGTCCTTAAAAGGTATAAGGTACAGTAAGCATATAGACGAGCCTGTTGGCAAGACATTTCACAAGATAAGCTTCTAACCAGAGCAGGGGTTGGTGCTGGGGCAGAGGGAATTTAATTTGCTTTTGGCAAACAAGTCAAAATACTAAATTAAACTGAAAAGAAATGAGGGGTTTTTTTGAGAAAGGAAACAGGTTGGCAGAATTTTGGCATCTCAACAAAAGGAAATCACACAAAGAGAAAAGGATTAGTCAAAATAAAGATCAAATGAAGATCAAAAATAAATTGGCTTCAACCCAGGAAACATTTGTTATGTTTTACAAGCAGGTCTTTCCTTCCCCAGTGTGAAGAACAGAGGAACCACCTGATCTTCCCCTAAAGGTCACTGAGCACCCTGCATGCTCGTGGTGAGCTGCTCCCGTGGAAAGCCAAGCACAGATGCAGTATTTAAACACCTGTGTAACCGTCTGGTCCTAAAACTGTGAATGACATAAAGGCAATAGATATTGGTAAGCAGATTCTGATGTGAGGTGCCAAGCACTCATTTTTCAGAAACATTTATAGGCTGATTTCCTTAACAACATGAATGAAAAATATCAGAAAGATACTGAATGTTTTTGAACTTCAAAGGGTGCTGTCTGATGCATCATTGTATCAAAGGTCACATAGTTTGTGGGCTAGGTACAAAATAACAGTGCAGGGCTCCTCGTTCAAAAGGCAGAAAAAGGTACTATAAAGGGTACCAAATATATAACCTTTTCCTTTCTTCTGGGGTCTCTCTCTTGACTTTAGCATGTCTTTTAATTTCCTACATACTGTTATACAAAGTAAGGAAAAATTAAGAGTTGAAATTATTAGCACGAACATTATCACTCATCTTTATTTTGTGCCAGCTAGTCTTAAATGCAAATGGAAGAGCGTTGCCTCCCTGTGTAGAACTCCTTACATGACACAATTCATATTTTATAGTTCACATATATATACATATTGCATTCTTACTAAAACAGTGGAAATACTTCATTCAGCTAACTCAGCATTTCTATTTCAATTCTTGAAGTGCCCATATTATACCAACAGTGTCTACCTTCAGCTTGTTGATGAGTAAGGAAGGCTTGGAAGGAAAAGGACCCTTGGGTTGGCCTACCTGCATGACGTGGAGAACTGACAGGAAGCGCGCTGGAGGAAGTGATGCACAAAGGCAGTAGAAGTAAACTATATCCATGAGAATTACAGGATAACATTCTGGAAAAGAGGCAGAATTGCTCTACAAGATTTAATAAACTTTGGCACAGTTCATAGTTTTCTTTTTGGTTTATTTCTTTTCTTGCATCTTTTAGGTTCTCCACAATTAACTAAAACCTTTTGTAAGTGAGTATTCATCTCCATCATGAGAATTAAACTGCTCCAGCGAGCATCAGCTCAGAGATGATAAATCCAGTCCCCGGTAAGCCATTCTGAAAAACACTCACTGTGGGGCGTTTCTGATGCCTGTGTTCCTTTTCTAGAATAATATCTAAAATTAAATTCTACAGAAAGTGGGACATTGCCAACTCCACAGAGGAACTAAAATTGTAACGATGCTGAAAACTGATACAGTATTTCAGGCTGTGAAATCAAACCCTGAGATCTTTGTGATACTATAATCATGGTACATGTTTAAAGAACTGATGAGCTACCAACTTTAGGAAACCACCAACTTTTGTGTTTGTTATATTTATTTCTTATAGGTGAAAAATAAAAACAGGCCTTTCAGGTACCCTTAGTAGTGTGTATTAATTTCTAGTTTTGAAATGCATTTACTCTTTAAATTGTTTCATTATTTTGTAAATAAACATACACAATTTAAATTATTTACATTTGCGTATGCTTATATTCCTGATATATCCAAGCAAATGCATGTATGGATTGATTTACTCAAAGGATGATTTCACAAAAATGGATGAACTCTTCTTATGAATGTGAACAGAAAGGAAAAAGAAAGTCCCTGGGAATCGAGTGTGTCTTTTCAAAATACATGGTGGCCTTGGCCAGCTGTGACACACAGGGAAGCTGATAGTGGGTCTGGCAGGAAGCTGTGAGGGCTGGAACTATCTCTTAAAGATAGTCTAAGCCAAACCCAAAGAACTGATGGCCAGGGCCCTGGTGTTGGAGGAATAAACCAAACAGCCAAGGTAGAAAACAGTTTTCCATTGCCACGCAATTCTAGTTAACTAGATTATCTTTAAATGTAAAAATGAGAAAGAAAAAAGAGAAGGAAGGCCGTCAGCAGTTAGGAGGGTTTGTTTGTGATCAGTTTGAATCCAGTCAGCATCATGCCCTCCAAGGCCGCAGATATTCCCCTAAATCATAACCTCAGAGCTATGCTTCATCAGTCATATGGAGACTCTCAGAAGAAAATGTGGTTAGTTTGTGCAAATGAAATACTACTCCAGGAAAAAACAGCTCAATGTGTGTGCCCTGGAGACCATAGATTCAGAAACATTTTACACAAGGGAAAAACATTTTATAAACAGCAAATGCCATATGCTCTTGAAGTGTCTTAATAGTAAAAGTGGCTTATTCAATTTCCCTTGTGACCAAGCATCTGGTGCCCAGCTCCATATAGAAGTAACCACAAACCCTGTAATGCATAGGTCTATATTTACTTGTTAAACAGAACACGCCTATTTAAATTTTTATTTATTATGACCTAGGACTTCCATTAACTGTCTGTAGTATTATTATAAAGATTCTGAAAAAGTACTTTAATCCTGACATTTTTAGACTAGACTTTGGATCTTCTTTTTCTCTTTACAAATTTCTTTGGGGGAAGGCCAAGCCCTAAAAGGCGGGAAACTGTGGTCTGTGTCCTCAGGCTTGCCGGGCAGTGCCTATTCATTTCTTCACAGCCTGACCTCAGTGCCATTGATAATGACATACACATAAGTGACAAAGTAAGGGAAATGTCAGCTAGATTATTTTGAATTAGCCCAAGGCTTCCTTCATGATCTTCTAGCCTCAGCCTTCTGGACAGCTGGGATTACAGATGTGTGTCAGCAAGCCTACTGAGCAAATCCGTTTTTAATGCTATCATAAAATAATTTGAATTACGGGTCCCTGAAAAGGTGGAGGGTGCCCGGATCACAAGAACCACTGAGGTGACAATGACTTTGAGAGCCACTGTGGTGACAGTGATAACTCCACATCTGATCAGCAGTATTATAAGTAGCACATGATACACTTTCTCTCCACCTGTTGTTCTTTACTTCACAGTGTGCCCTCAAGAGCTCTCTACATCACTATGAAGAAAAGTTCTTCACTGATTTTTATAGCAGCTTCGCACTCCATTTTCTGGCATCACTGTACACTAACTTATTTTGGCAATCCTTTTTTGTAGATATTTGGACTCCTTTTCATGATGAAAATTTTCTGTAATAAACTGGATGTTGTGGCACCGGCCAATAATCCCGCACTATGGAGATTGAGGCGAGGGGTTGTAAGTTTGAGGCCAGTCTGGGCTACATAGCAAGTTCGAGGCCTGCCTTGAACACACAAAAATTTTTTCTATAGTAGTAACATCATGAATAATCTTGTAAGTACGGCACTTTATACACAAGTAGGTATATTTGTAGGGAAAAATTGCAGAGGTGGGATGCAGTTTTGCCAGATCCAGCCATTTACAACATCTGCTCCACTTTGCACACCTACTTTGGGCGGGCTTCTTCTCTAACTTGTGGTGGGGAGCTTCACTAATGTGGCAAGTGCACATAATGTATATTTATCTTGTTATGGTTAAAGTTGCACACTTTTTCCTGTTTTAGGACTACTCATAGTTCCTTCTCTGTGGACTCTAGATTTCCTTTTAGGTTGTTAAAACTTTTCCTTTCTATTTCCTATTTTTTTTTTTTTTAAGTACTGGAGAAATGAAAAGGGGGGTGTTAAAGTATTGCTCCTGTTATGAATTTCAAGTACTTTATCCCAGTTTATCATTTGTCTTTAAATGTGCTTGTGCTGTTCTTTGCTATAGGTGACTTTTCAATTTTTTATGTCTAGTTTATCAAATTTTAAAATTCTTGGCCTCTAGATTTTTAGAGTTGGTTTAGAAAAATTACTGTACTTCAAAGCTATAAGAAAAGGTATAAATATCTTCCTTTTGTTGCTTTCATGACTTGTATCATTGTTCACATTTTATGACTGGCACATTTGTAGAGTTCCATGGTATAAAACGTAAAAGATGAATCCAGTTGAATCCTTTCTACATGTTACCCATTTTCCTGAACGTATAAATTTAAAAAGTTCATCCTTCCACACTAAATTGAGAAGCAAATGTTATTATGTATTGAATTCCTACTTTTATATGGTTTCAGTAGTGTATAAAAAATTAAAATCTCATAAACTAGTAGGATGTAATCTAGTGATGTAAGAGTCAGTATAGGAAAATGTATTTACACAACTCATTAGATTAAAAGCTCCTGTACCACTGTGTTGGTCAACGCCAATAGTAAGATCAAATTGAGTGAGAGACCAAAGTCATTGACTTGATAAATCAAGAAAATTTATTTATCTGGACACTACAGGAGGAAGTCATCCCAATCAGGAACCCAGCAAAGAGGCCGGCAGCCTTCCTTACTAACAGACGGAGAGGGCTGGCAGGTGTGCAGTTACAGATAGACATTCTGCGAGGGTTCGAGTCACATGCAGACTCCCAGAAGTTCAACTGCCCTCCTCCAAGCTCAACCTTTTATCCACAGGCTGTGGCAGTTCTACAAGGCAGAGTGGCTAGGTGTGAGGGCACCTGTCAGAGTTCGGCACAGGACCAGTCTTGATGGAAGAAGCCAGGACACACTGGATTACTTATCACAGAGCAGGACAGTGTGGTGTAATTGGTATATTTATCTTTCTTTTTGCGATCTTCGAGATAAATATGGTTTCAAAATTTTTTTCTGATATCAGAGCTGTAGAAAAAATTTTAAAATGTGATTCATGAACTTGTTACAACCTCTTAGACCAGCTGCCAGACCTATCTCACATAGAGAAAACGTGTATGCTATACTTACCTCAACAGGGGTTTTTAAAAATATTTACTGATAAATAAGTAAAATTGCATAAAATATAAATTTTGGGGGGATCTTTTGAGACAGGGTCTCACTATGTAGTTCAGGTTGGCCTTGAGTTCACTTTGTAGCCCAGGCTGATCTCAAACCCACACTGATCTTCCTGCCTCAGCCTCCCAAGGGCTAGGTTTACAGGTGTGCGCCACCATGCCCAGCTAATCTTAATACACTAGAATTTACAGACAACATTCTTATGGGGAAATGTCAGAATAATTTCTGAAAAAGCAAGAAATTCTGGTAAATTGCTACCATTCCATATGGGAAAAGAAAACACTGCTACATAGAGGAGATAGCATCACTTTCACAGCTATTTAAAAAAGGCTAGATGAACTACAATCACTGAAACAAGTTTACTAAGGTGGCCAGATACAAAACTAATATATAAAATAAATAGTGTTCTTCATATAAGCTATAAGAAAATATAAAAGGAGAAAAGCTGTATTCAAAATAACAATAAAAATTACATGATAGTTCATAGTAATTTAAATAGTAAATATTGACACCTGTATAAAGGAAAGAAACAGATCAACTTTTTATTTTGTTTTTAAACTTGCTTTGTTCCAGGCTGGCATATAACTCTAGGTAGCCCAGACTGGCTACAAACTCTCAGTCTTCCTGCCTCAGCCTTGCAAAGTGCTGGGACTAAGTTGTCTGTCACCACACCAGGCTTTCAAGTTTTCCTAAGGTTGCCGAAGATGACTTGAAAAAAGGGAGCGATAAGCTGTGTTTCTAAATGTTCAGAGTCAATGCTGTAAGCAAGATGCAGCAAAAATCCTTTCTATTCTACAGTGTATATTTTTAATGTAATTGCAGCTAAAATAATACTAGAATTTGTGATAAAGATAATTCTAAAACTTAGTAAGAAAATATGCAAATATATTTAATAAATATTGGGGAAGAATCCCAATCATTTGACCTGTCTGACTATACATGAAGACATGTTACAAAGCTTTAATAAAGAAAATAACTTGATACTGATGTTGAAGTGGACATAAAGATCAACCAGACAGAATGGGGACCCCAGAAGTCAACCCTACTTATATGTGGATGTGATCACTGTGGCCATTTAACTCTAAGGGGGAGGCATAATAAATGTATTTGGGAAACTTAGTAAATTATTTGGAAAAAGTAAATCTAGGTAACCTACCTCAATTCATGCACACAGAGATATATCCAAGTTTCAAATGGATAGGAGCTCTTTGTAAAACAAAATACCAAGTAAAATTTAGGTGATTTCTGTCTCATCTAGTTAATTAATCAACATGAGATATGTTAATTAAAATGAAATAGAGATTGGCCCATTACTGGTGCTTAATAAATAAGGACCCTTTGCTTCTTACACTGCTCAGTGTAGGGGCATCTATTCTACAGCAGTCAATTCAGAAAAGGTTCAAGACCCCTACTTATCATTTAAATGATCTTTTGCTGTGCTTTAGTTTCAGGTCTCACCAGAAATATCTTCTTAGGGTAGGTTCTGTGATGTATTATTTATCTTGCAAAGAATAACCGATCACTTGGAATTGTAGCACATTATGCTCCTGTAAGGTGAGATTTCTAGGATTTCATCTATTTTTTTTTAATACATGCCTCATATAGCTTGAGTGCCCATGGCCACCACACAAATGATTTCATTTATTTCATAACAGCCTGAGTGCTTTCTGAGAAACAGAGATGAGAAAATGTTTGTTGCAGTTAAACAGTAGGCAGTCCCAGTCTGCCTTCCTACTGGGATATGAGAATATTCAGACATCCTGAAGGGTCTGCCTTCTTCAGAGTGAAGAGAAAATGAATTATCTATGGACTGAAAACAGCCATAATAAAAGTAAAGTATTCATTTGGCTAAATCTTCTGATTAAGACTAAGAGATAGTATTTAGGGAAGAACTAAAAGAAAATAACTCTTTTTACATAGGTTCACATAATCTCAGCATAGTTTTGTGTTGTTTCATGAGTACTTTTGTTGAAGATGGAGTTTCAGTGTAAAAAAGCTTCCAACCAAGTCTTAAAATTGTTCATTAACTTAGCCCCTCTATTCCAACTTCCATAAATTAGTGGGGGTTCTATGTTGTGTCACTTTATAGCTGAGTATTTATTTCACACTTTAGTACAATTTTTAATTTAGCGGGCATTTAGTGAGGCTATAAAAAGAGTTCTTATTTTCTTGGTTTGGTGTCTAAAGCTCCTAAGCCAGGAAGGCTGACTAGAGATGCTGCTTAGCAAAACTAAATATATTCTCTATGAATTGTAGCCTTTCCAAGGCAAAGATCTCTATCACATCAACTTCCTTGAGCATGTGTTTCTTAATCACTATCAGAGGTTGTAAACATCTAATAAAATGAATCAAATATAAGGCATACTGATTATGTGGTGAAATGGGAAACCTTATAATAAAGTCATTAAGATCAATAAATGAGGGTGGAAAACTATTCTAACTTATACACAAAGCTATTGACAAATGAGGATCTGGAGGCTTTCCAATTAATCACCATAAAACAGATAACAGGGGTGAAAACATAAAAAGCAGCTCAAAGAAACTTATTTACATACTAGTGTTATAGTAGGAACCTTGGAAACTTAAAACTAAATTTAATGACAATTACTATAATCATTATACAAATTCAAACAGATTCTAAGGGATACTATATCCTATTAACCTAGCTTCTTTTTTTATTAAAAAAAAAGTACAAAAACATATTAACAAACAGACACAAATTAGCATAAAAAATAGTACAATCAAAACTGATTTGCAGACAAGGTGACATGGACTCAACAATGATTGTTGCTTTACCTATTGGTATCTTCGAAGTGTATATACATGAACACAGATACAGACATGCAAAATTGGTCAGACAATTAATCATCTCAATAACAGAAAAACACAAAAAACAAAAAAACCAAAGACAAAAAAAATCAAAATAAAAATAAAAATTAAAAAAAATAAATAAAATTAAAAAAACCCAACAATAGTCGCTGCTTTGCATATTGATATCTTCGAAGTGTGTGTTCAGGATAACACAGACATACAAGATTGATCGAATAACCCGTCATCAATTATTCCTTAGCATTAAGTGATATAATACAATAGTAGAACCATGTTAGCCCTCCTGCACATATGTATATTAACCTACTTCTTTGCCAGAAAAGTTACCTTAAAGGAGAAAGACTCACTTGATTCATTCCTGTTCTGGTAATTACTACATAGGTACAGTTGTAACGTATGTTCCATAAAATCCAAGCTAGAGTACTTAGTTTTATAACTTTTGGTTAAATTTTTTAAAAACAAAGTAATTGTGCCAGGCATGGTGATGCATACCTGTAATCCCAGCTCTTGGGTAGCTGAAGCAGGAGGATTGCTGTGAGTTTGAGGCCAGCCTGGGCTGCAAAGTGCGTTCAAGTCCAGCCTGAACTGCATAGGAAAACCCTGGCTCCCCTGGTTCAAAAAGACCAAATAAGTAAACAAACAAACAAACAAGGTGATTAAACCTTTTGCTTACATGATATTTTCTTGCCTGTTTTAAGTAGATTAACATTGTGCTTGCTTTGATAGCATATATATGAAGGACAGTAACAGCAAGTGAGCTTTTTCCAGAATAAATCTTTAAAAAATGGAGGTCTGCTGTTCCGTAATTAGCTCTGTGCTGTGGAAAACTGTGAGGAACAAGTTGAATAAGCTGTGGTTCCTATGCTAAAGGAGTACACAGTGTAGCTGGCACATACCACCTTTCCTTGATTTCTCATTTCTCTCCGGATGAGCACACTATTTTGAAGGGGAAATCAGTCTTCCCTGCCATTCTTTTATCATTATTCCCAACCAAGCCAGAAGCCAAGACTGTGGAGACAGTGACCTTAATGGTGGTAAATTGAAAGTGGAACTATCAATTTTTTATTAAACACATGCAGTTTATGTTTGCATTATCTAAAGATTCTATTCGTTGTTCTTACTATTTGGTAAAAGAAAATTTTTTTTTGCTATCTGAGATCCTCTACAAATAAAATGATATAAACTTAGAGGCAATTTGGCTTTTCTGAGATAATTTTTTAAAAACTATTTGAATATAAAGAGCATGTTTGAAGATTTTTCCCCTCTATAGTTCCATCCAGTTTCTTTTCCTTTCTAGAGCTTGCTTTACCAGTGACAGAGACCTTTGTTACAGTATTAAAATATTACAGCTTTTTATCTGTCAGAACATAATAAAAGGAAAAGTTCTGAATGTCTATAATGTAGATGGGTTGTTACACACAAATAGCTCAGCCAAGGCAGGGTCAGAGGTGCTAGCCCTCCATTAAAGGGTCATCATTGTTCTTTAAAATATGCCACTGGCAAATTCTTATCACTACTGGCAGAAATTCTACCCCCTACAAAAGCCATCAAGTCAAAATTATTTCATTGTTCTCATAACTTACTTCCCACATTTACCTCCCTCTTCATGTCAGTGAGAACAGATATACATAGGCATGCAGGTAAAGGCTATTCATAATGTTTATATTATAACTGCAGTCTCTGTATGAGGAATTCTCCTTCCTGTCTCCCTCAAAGAGTGATCTTCAATTTGATATTTAAGTAAGGTCTCAGGTTGAGGACTAGATATGTTGGATTGCATTCTGGGCAAAACCCAAAGCTTGCTGAAGTTAGCAAAACCAGATAGATTACAAGCCAGAAGTACATCAAGTTTGAAGGCCTACATAAGATTAAGAAAAACAAACTTAAGAACTAAAGCAAATTCTAGGGATTGAACACTTTTTTCATAATGAGACTATGCGTGTACACATTTTAGCAGGAAGGAAAAATTCTAGGGAGGTTCAAAGAAAGCATTACTGTGCCTTCTGTTAACTTAGTGACCGGCTGCCTCCAAAGTGCAGAGGCCTGTTCTCTTTTCGGGCAAGGTTTTGTTTGCATCCGATGTACTCAGGACAGTCAGGGCAATTTTCTCTTACCCCCATATCATCAGGCTGTCCAGCCTCTTTGTCTTTCTTTCTCTGCCTTATGTACCTTCACATGCACTAACTTCCAGCTGCCCCAGCCCCACAGCAGCTTGTCCCAGATGGCAGCAGGGGGCAAGGAGCCAAAATCACTCAACTCCGAAGGGCTTTCTCAACGTATGGGTGAATGGATGGGTGCCCATGTGCTTACAGTACTATTTTTGGTGTTTTGCTTTTGAAGTTAAATTATAGACAGCGTAAAAAAACAGGCAGCATTTGGCCTACAGACATCTGTTACTGATCACTGTTAGAGGGTAAAGAACAGAAGCAATATGGCAACCACCAGTTTTGAAGGGTGATATCAAAGATCTGATCACCTCTCTGCTCAAAAACCTCCACTTCTTTTTCCATTTCACAACACAATACATCATCACACCATAGTACAATAAAACAAGTTCTTATTGCGGTCTGTAAGGCCCTACGGGATCTCACTCCTACCAAATAGTCTGACTCCACTTCCTGCTGCTTCTTCCTGTCCCTGTATAACCTCGCCATCACCATTAGTGTCTGTGTTTTTCTTGAACATGTTGGCGCCCCCTTATCTTAGGCCCTTTGCTTTCTGCCTAGACCTCCCTGCCTCCGAATATCTGTGAGGCTTTCTCCTTCCGCTCAGGTCTCCTGCTCCATCGTGACCAATGCACAAAAAGACTTTTCCCCGCCCTTTCTAAACTAGTCCTCCTTTGCTGCACCCGCTCCATCCCCGTAACCAGTTTACATTCACCATCTTTTGTTGTATTTGATTTTTAAAATTATTTGCGTGTCCTAAACAAGAACATAAATTCATGAGCTTGGATTTTTTTTTTCTCTGTATGACCTATATTCCCAGCGCATTGAACAGTGCCTGGAAAAACTTCACTTAAACAGTAGATGCTGTCTGTGCCCCCTCCCTGATCCCTTAGATTGTGCCATTTAAAAGAGTTCTGACCAGTTTCAAATAGCCAATGTCTGTATCTCCAAGCTGAAGGATGCTTCTGAGAAACCGCAGAAGACCAGCCTACCTATTTGTGTGAAACGTGTCCCCATTACTTTAACAAAACACTCAACTCTGGGTAATTTAGAAGGAAAAGACATTGCTTTAGTTCCTAATTATGAGGCTTCAAGCTGAAAGAGCCTAGTGTGAGCTCTAGGGAGAGCCCACCTGCTGCATCACCTCATGCAGGAGGGAAAGATCAGACAGCTAGCCAGGAAGCCTCAAGAGGCCGTGGAGCGGCCAGGCGTGTCCCAGGGCATGTTCTTAGCGACCCGCAGACCTCTCCCTGGGCGCTACCTCTTGTATTCTACTACCCAAGAGCGTCACACTGAGAACCAAGCTTCTAATGCTTGAAACCTGTGGGTTACACCCCATAGAAATCAAAGTACTATCCTATGCATTAGGTTTGATGTCACAGCGCAGCTCTCAATAAATGATTTTCATTTGTTCAGGCATAAATATTACAGATCCCTTGCCCTTCATTAGGGGAAGACGGGAGTAAAGAATGGGCAGGGAGGGGGAGTTATCCTGAGCTTAGAATAGCTATCTTAATAAAGCACTGTTTATTGGCTGCCTTCTTTCCATGTAGTATTTTCCCTCTTCCTTACTACTTGCTTATACCTCACAACTAAACTATTTACCCTCAGATTTGTATTCCAGGGCTCTGTGGGGGCAATCCAAACCAAGGCAATAAATATTTGTTATTGGTGGGTTAATTACAGTAGATTTTAGACACATGCCTAGAAATGAGATTGGATAGGGGAAGGTTAGGGTATAGTTTCGTGAGAGATGCAAAGTTAACAGAAAGGGGAGGAGGATATCAAAATAGTGAGGGGACAAGGTGGTTATATTAGGTGAAAATGAATTCTTGGTATCACTTGAGCATCAGCATCTACTAAGGAGTCATCAGTAATCTACCAGACTGAGCACAGAAACAGGTTCACACAATGCCCAGCCCATAGGTGTGAATTCCACGCGGGTGCACAGGCCCGTAAGCTCAGAATGATCTATGATCGGTTTAATGTTCTACTGCCATCTTAAAATCCTTAATAATTCTTGAGCAAGGAGCCCTGCCTTTTTATTTTGCATTGAGCCTCACAAATATGTACTCACGGTATAGTTTCTCCTTAGAATTTAGGAGAAGAGATACAATATTAAGGATTTAGAATGAGAGAAATAGGTTTTATAGAGCTGGTCTATTAAGAAATTGTTAGTACCTTCCTATAGTTTAATTAAGATTATTGACTTCTTGTTTCAGAGAATTACAGCTATATTGGAAGGAGGGATAAATAATTAGTAGTATTTCATGATATGCTATTTTTTGTCCTGTTATCTGCTGGTAGCTTTTTTAAATTGATTGCTTATCTGGTTTTCCAGTTGGAAGGCTGCCAAATTTTTAATGTTCCCAGTTTAATAACTGCCATGTAAGATGCCATTTAAAAATATATCACTATGCTTAATTCCATTTAAGATGGTAAAAATTCAAAATTGTACATTTAAATACTAAAAAGATGTCTTTTCATGTTTAAAAAATATTTGTGAAAAAATATTGATGATCCTTTGTGAGTAAATTTCAAGTATGTGGATTTTTGAGTAGGGAGGCAAGTGAGTGAAGTACTACAGCATTTTCCACTAACTAGAAACATGTCATGTGATGAGGGGCGTTGCATCTGCAGCTGACACCCACTTCAAAGAGCAGGTGCCTCTAGATGTTTAAAAAAGAAAAAGCAGCTCTTGTAGCAGTGTATGGCAGTCTTCGGGAAGTGAAAAGTGTCACAGTGGGAGAAGACTGACTCCAGAGCAGCTCTGGGTCACTACGCCGTGGTGGTACTTAGAGTGCTTAGGTTCTTATTGAATTTTCTCTGGGGTAAGCCTTCAATGTCAGAGACCAAACTGCCAGATAATTACACTAGGTAAAAACCATGATGTTACAGGAAAGAGAACAACATGGGGCTTTCTCTTTGTATTATATATAAAAATTAACTGAAAATGAAAGATTCAGACATAAGAGTTAGAGCTATAAAACTATTAGGAGAAACATAGTGGAAAAGTTTTGTGACATAATTTGGCAATGATTGTAGCCTACAGAGGACAAAACTCATACATTTGACTTCATCGGTGTTAAAAGCTTGTGTGTATCAAAGAACACAATCAACAGAGTGAAAAGGAAACTCACAGCATGGAGAAAATTCTTATAAATCATATATCACATAAAGGATTAACATTCAGGATACACAAAGACCTAGAACTTTTTAAGAATAGTGACATCCCAATTACAATTGGCAAAAGAAAGCAATCTTGACTGAAAAATAACAAAGCAAGAGGCATTATATTACTTGACTTTAAAATATACTACAAAACACTGATAGTCAAAACAGCATGGTACTTGCATAAAGGGCCACAGACAAATAGAACAAAACGGAGAGCCTGAAAGTAAATAGAGAGCTATACATCTACATCTAACTGATCTTTGACAAAAGAGCTAAGAATAATCACAGAAGAAAGAACAGTCTATTTAGTAAATGGTTTGGAGGCAAAGCAAGTATATACATGTGGAAGAATGAGGCTGGATCCCTATATCTCACCATGTGAAAATCAACTCAAAGTGGACTAGACTTAAAGGTAAGTCCTGAAATCATAGAACTACTAAAAGAAAACATAGGTGAAATGTTTTAGGATATTGAAAATATCGCAAGACTCCAAAAGCACAGGAAACAAAAGCAAAAATAAGTGGAGTTATATCAAATGGAAAAGCTTCTGCATATCAAAGGAAACAATGAACAAGGGAGAGACGCTTATAGAATTGGAGGAAATATTTCCAAACTTTAGGCTACAGTTTGCACTGGAAATGTCCCCCACAAGGACCAATGTGTTCAAAGATTGGTTACTAGTTGTGGCACTACTGGGAGACAGGGGAACTGCTAAGAGGTGGAACCTAGTGGAATGAAGTTAGGCCGCTGAAAACACGTTCTTAGAGGAGATATCAGAACTCTAATCCCTTCCTTTCTTCTTATCTCCTGCTCACCATGAGATGAGTAGCTTCCCTTACCGCGTGATCCCACAATGATGCACTGCCTTGCCACAGGTCCCAAATGATGGAGCTAACTAGCGAGCTGAACCTCTAAATCAGACTGAACCTCTGAAATTGTAAGCCAATATAAAATTTACCTCTTTGTAAGTTGATTATCTAGGTCTTTTGTTACAGTAGTGGAAAGCTGACTAAAATACTGTACATCTTCCAAGGGGTTAATATCCAGGATATATAAGGAACTCAATAGCAAAAAAACTTTAAGTAATCCAATTAAAATGGGGAGTAGACCTAAAGAGACATTTATTAAAGACACACGACGGCCAACGGGTGTATGAAAAGTGCTCATTACCACTAAATGTTAGAGAAATGCAAATCAAAACCATGAGATACTCTCTCACTCCTGTTAGAATGGTTGTTCTCAGTATGACAAAAAATGATACGTGCTGGTGAGGACGTGGAGAAAAGGAAACAAAGCACTATTGCAAATTATAATTGAATGTAAATTAGTACAGCCTTATGGAAAACAGTATCAAAATTACTTTAAAAATTAAAAATAGAACCACCCTATGATCCAGAAATTCCATAACAGGGTAACTATCCAAAGAAAGGAAAACCAGTAGAGACACCTGTGCTCTCATTTATTTCAGCATTGTTCATGATAGTTGTATTATCAGTAGTCACTTTACTGTGGCTGGGAAAAAAATGTCTTACACCTACAACTTAGCGGAGGAGAGGTTTATTTTGGTTTACAGTTTCGGTACACAGTGAACTAGCTCCAAACAGACACAGCAAAGCTAAGGGGTATGGCAGAGGAAAGGTGTTTGACCCACGGCAGCTGGAAACCAGAGAGAGGAGGAAGAGACAGGGGCAAGAGTATATCCTGTCAGTGACCCCCTAGTGACCTACCTCCAACCAGTCCCACCTCCTAACAGCACACTTAGGGTCCACTGGTGAGCATAGCATCCCCATAATCCTACCACCTTCTGAATACAGGAGAGTTTTGGAAAACATATTAGATTTAAACTATAATATACTGCTCCTGGCCTTCAAAAGGCTCATGTCCAGCTCATTCTGCAAAATGCATTTAGTCAATTTTTAAGAGGTCCCAAAATCTTAACATTTCCAACATTGCTGAGAAGTCCAAATCCAAAGTCTCCTCTGAAACTCGAGACAAATTTGCAGCCATGAGCTCCTGTGAAAATCAAAAAGAAAGTTAAATGCTTCCATAATATAATGGCGCAAGGCAAATATTCCCATCCCAGAAAGGAGAAATGGTGGGACAGACCGGAACGACACCAAAGAAGACCAAAAACCAGGAGGGCAAATATTAAATCTAGCTCCACGCCCAGCACTTGGGGAAAGTTATGGTGATATGTGAACTGTAAAGGGCTTGGGTGGCCCCACTCCTATGGCATTGCTGCTTGCATCCCACATCACCTCTCTCTTAGTCTGACTCTGCTCATTCCATGAGGCTTTTCTTGGGAGATAATTCATGTTCCTGGAATCTCCAACTTCCCAGAGTCTCCCCAGCACTTTCAGTCTCATTCTCACAGCTTTGCCTATCTCAGGCTGAGGAGTAGACTTGCTGGCCTGTCAGTCCTTCCTCTGAAATCTGTGTGGAAGCCTCCCTGACCTCACAACACTTGCATTCTGCATGCATAAAAACCCAGCACCTCACGTAGTAGCACCAGGTTCTGCTAACAGTGAGAGCAGTAGCTAGCCCTCCTTAGACCATGACTGCAGGAATATCTGAATGTCTGGAGGGGTGAACTCTAGGAAACAGTTTCTTAGGTAGTCCTGAATAAGCTGAGTTTCCTGGGGTTCTTTTCTCAAAGAAAAATTTACACCTTTGAGCCTGTGATGGGTGGGGTCTTACTGATTTCTGAGATGTTTGTTATTGTTCTGATGCAAAGTACCTGGCATGTTAACTAATCTTTTCAGTAACCATTCGCCATGACCCCAAACTTCCAGGTACTTCTGGCAAAGCTGAAATATTTTCAAATCACTCAATTTGGTTTTTGCACTTGCTTCTCATGTAGGTATGACTAAAAGCAGCCAGTAGTACCCATCCCACAACCTCAGTGTTGGTCTGCTTGGAAATTTACTCTGCCAGAATAATTAATCCACCTTTAAATTCAGCCTCACATAGTCTTAGGACATGGGTAAAATGTAAACAACTTACTTGCCAGAATTTAACATGCATGACATACAGTCTAATTTCCAACACAGTCTTTATTTACATGTGAAACTTCCTGAGCCTGAAATATATAGTATGAATTCCTAACAGTATTTTTCTCTTATCAAACTCAGCTTACAGTATTCTAGCTGGCATCTCCAAACCTTCCTAAACTTTTGCAAACCATTTTCACAGGCTTCTAAACCACATGATCAGGTCACAGAAACTGTCTGTCTTGATTACTTTTTCTCATTGTTGAGACAAAATACCCGACACCCACGAGTTAAAGGAGGACAGGTTTATTTCAGCTTATAGTTTGTAGCGGTTTCCATCCATAGTGGCTGGCTCCAGAGCATGGCAGAGTGGCATCACAAAGGAGAAATAGTTCATGACATGGCAGGTAAAAGGCAGAAAACAGCAAGAAACAGCAGCAATACCCAGCCTGCCTTGTCTCTCTCCCTTTACATTCCATTCAGGCTGTAAGCCTATTGACTGGTGCTACCCACACACAGGGCAGGGGTTCAGTTATCTGCACCAAGGACTATGCTATACCAATTAGTGGATTAATCCACACACCCTTAGTCCCAGTATCATGGCATTAACTACATTCACACACACTAGATCCATCCACCTCCTATAAGCCCCATCCATGAGTGCATGAGGCTTTGGGAGGACATCTAGCTACAAGCCATAAAACAATCCCAATTCTCTCGTACCAAAACATGTTTAGTGACTATCCCATCTCTGGGACAAAATACCCAATTGACAGCAGGAGAGGTTTATTTTGACTCTCAATTCATGGTCTCAATCCACAGTTGTTTGGCTTTAAAGTAGAAACCATGTGGCAGAGGGACATGGCGGAGGGAAAATGTTCAACCCATGGCAAAGGGGAACCAGAGAAAGAGAAAGACCAGGGACAAAAATACACTCTTCCAGGTTACAACCCCTGTGGTGCATTTCCAAGCAGGGCCCACCTCCAAAGAGCACATTCAGCTACTGAATTTGTTAGTGGGTGCATCTCCATGGACGAATCATTTTCTAAGCATATGAGGCATTTGGGGAACATTTGAGACACACACCATAACAGTAGCCAGGAAAAGAAGCAACCTATGTCCATTGACTGATGAATGGATAAAGAAAATGTGATTTATGTATACATATGTGTGTGTGTGTGTGTGTGTATGTGTGTGTGTGTGTGTGTGTGTGTATATATATATGAGAGAGAGAGAGAGATGCTATTCTCCTACAAAACAGGGTGATATTTTCACTTGTGACAACATGGATAGGACTGGAACATACTATCTTCAGTGAGATAAGCCATATCCAGAAAGACAAATACTATATATTCTTACTTATATGTGGAATTTCAAAAAGCTGATCCCGTAGAATTTGAGGATAGTGGTGATTAGAGGTTGGAGAGAGTTGAGGGATGGTTAGGGGAAGCAAAGAATAGAAAACATTGATCAGTGATTATCAAATTGTAGTTAAATGAGAAAAGGAAGGTCTAATATTTTATTGCACAGTAAGGTGGCTATACATAATGATAATGTACTGTGAATTTTTACAAATCTTTATGAAAAGATTTTGTGTGTTTTAACCTAAACGAAATGATAAATGTTTTAAGAGAAAGATGTATTTACCTGACTTGAACATTATCCAGCATACGCATGTAGTAAAACACAACTTGGTACTCCATAAATGAGTCTGTCAATATAAATATGTATCTCTAAATGTGCTGTTACTTGAAAAAATAGGCAAAAGTCTTGAATAGACATTTTTCCAAAGAAGATTTACAAATGGTCAAAACCCAACCCAAACAGAACACATGAAAAGATGCTCAAGATCATTAACAACTAAGAAAATGCAATCAATGAGTTACCACTTAACAACCATTAGATGGTTGTTAGGGGGGAAAAAGAAGCGTCAGGGAGCAAGTGGGAAAACTGCAACTCTTACCCGTTGCCAGTGGATATATAAAATGATGTGGCTGCTTTGGGAAACAATATGGCAGTTCCTTAAAAAATTCAACAGAATTGCCGTGTAACCCACTTCTCCATACATACCTATTTAGAACTGAAAGCAGAAACTCAAAGAGATATTCATACACCAGCGTTCATCAGCTGCATTATGTACCATCGCCAAAAGATCAAAATAACCCAGTTGTCTATTAGTAGATAATTGATGACATATGCAGCGTACACGTGGCAGATCTGAAAGTTCTTCAAACTTTGCACCAGAAAATAATTCTTATCTATTTATTTATTTTTACAATCTTTGGGTAGAGTGACAATTTCTAAGTTTGGTGTCAAAGGGAGCATAAAATGATATAAAATTAAAATCTTGAGGATATTCTTGATAAAAAACATCAAAACTTAAAAACCAAAAGGAAAGACGTATTACTACATAAACAACAGAGGGCTGTTACATAATGAACCCTGTTGAGGAAACTGTCCAATATAAAAGGAATGGAGTGTATGAATAGAAATGATAAGAGAATGAGATAAAACATAAAATGGTTTAAAATTTAGGTAGTCATAACTAAAGAAGTACAGAGTTTAAAAACTCTGTTGTTTATCATAGCGCCATTTATTGAGTAACATTTCTTACCCCACTGATTTGAAACCACTTAAAGAAAAACAACAGCAAATGGACAAAGGCTGTTGTTAGTGATGATATTTTTTGTTGCAAGGTTAACTCACTGCCAGGAAGACCCTGGGAATCGTTAAAATTACTGCAAGTCCAGAATTTATCCTAAGAATTTTAACTCTGTCTGTGCACTGGAATCTTCCTAGAGGAGTTAATAAGAGTTAATAAGAATCTGAATAGTGGTTACCAGAAATATTTCTTATAATAGTGAATGAAATAGTGAAAAAATTATACACTATGATATGTTCTGTTAAGCTATATATATCTATACAATAGAATTCCTTATACTATAGCCTTTTAAAGTAATGTACAAGAATAGTCAATGACATGAAAATTATTCCTCATAGAAATAAAGTGCAAATTATGAATATTACGTGTGCTTTGAAATGATTCCATTGTTTTTTCCAGGCCTGTGCTTTGCTCAGTGACAGCCTTTCTGGAGATATTTACTTTTGCTCTTTTTCCTTTTTATTTTCTAAATTTTCTGCCATAAACTCTCATAAGTGAAAAATGCTAAATTCTTTGATAGTACTTGTCAGGAGTTTTTGCCAGTAAATGTCTTCTGAGGGAACCGCCCTGATAGCATTTGTGTGGTTTTGATAGAATAACATCTGCTTTCCAGAGTGAATTTAGTCCTAATGCGGTGACAGTGGAGAACCTTAATCAGAAAGACCAAATTGCTTTGTTCTCCTGCAACGTCACAAAAATTGGCTTCACAACCAGGCTTCAAAACAGAACGTACAAAGGGGAGCACACTGAAGGTACGATGGGGCTATGAGAGGAATACGAAGTTATTCTTTACCCCAGTTACAGTGAAGGAGAATAACAGTAAGCATCTGATTAGAGATCCAGAGGCCTGAGCTCCAGTTCCATTCAGTCCATCAGCTGGAGGTGCGCTTGGGTTAAATAAGAATCTGAACAGTGCTTACCAGCACGGAGGAGCTATCTATTACTACTGCAGTGGTGCATTTACATTATCTTCAGTCCTCACAACTTCTTGGTCAGTCTGTTAACTATGCCTATTTTATGGATGAAAAATCGGGTTCAGAAAGCTTGTTGACCTACCTGAGACTACCCAGCTTCTAAGTTGTAGAACAAGACATAATGATATTTCCAGTTTGTTTAATTCACTGAAGCTCAGACTTCCCCAGTAAATGTCAACTAAACATAGCGGCTTTGGTTTACCTTCGCTGGCAGTGGCCTGCTGGTGTGGCTTATACAGAAGGACCCACTAAACTATAGCGACCCCAAAATTTCCACTGTCATCACAATTCTGCTCTGTAACCACTTAGTAAATGTCTCTAAATACAGTGTATTGCATATTTTAGGGTAAGAATACATAGTTGTTGAAAACAACCCTTGCTGTTTAGAAGTTTAAAATCCAGAATGCGGAATTAAATCCCAGGTCCTCCACGTACTAATTGTGTGGACCTCAGCTTTAACTTCTCCATATTCCAGTCTCCTTATCTGTGAAATGGAACAATAATCTTACCGCAAAACTTGTCAGGAGGATTTAGTGCTTCTTAGGTGCTAATATGCGCTGGTAAAAAAACATATATCCATATATACATTTACTCTAGCAGCTAATTAGTATTCTACTTGTTCAAATTTTGTACTTGCGTGATTCCTTTCAGGCATATTTATGCTTCCCCTGTGAATATATTGAACTAATTTATGCCTTTTTGTTACTGGTCCTCTCTTTGGTTACATAACCTAAAAATAGGATCAGCGATCTTACCAAACTCACCTGCTCCTTTGCTAAGTTTAGCCATAGGAGCTATCTGAAAGCATCTTATATTAAATATATATTTATTAGTTGTCTTTTCACTAGCTTTCTGCAATGATAGAGACTGAAGAAAAGTAAAAGGGCTAACATCGTAATCAGGGGCAAATCTAGAATTAACTTTCCCAATGTGATGGCCTCCTAATGTCTGAGATCCCAATTCTTTCTGCTATGTTTCAAGGACTGAGGGTGCAGCTCAGCGGCACGACATCTGCCTAACATGCACAAAGCCCTGGGTTCAATGCCCAGCACTGCAAAGGGGAAAAATCTCTGACATTCAAGACAATGTGAATAGATGTTTTCTAATTTACAAATATGGAGTAATTATTGTTTTATCACATTAATGGACTTGTACATTAACTTTTCAATGTTGTTTTTTTTTTTGTATTGGGAATCAAACTTAGGACCTTGTGCTTGCCAGGCAGGCGCTTATGCCACTGAGCTACACCCCCGGCCCTAGTGAGTCTGGAACATATACAAAGCTCTGCTATATACCCCTGCCTGGATTGACAGGTATGAATAATACACTATACATTTGTGAAGTTAGAAAAACTGACCTGTTTCATAACTAAGTTATTAAAAAAATCACAAAAAGAAAAAGAATCCCAGAGGAGTAAGTGACTTGGTTAAGCACATACTAATTAATTAAATAGTAAAATATTTGTCACTTGGTTAAGCAATGCTAGTTAAATAGTGAAATTTTTGACAAAGTACAGTTTTTTACACACTAAGTCAGATGACCTTGTGCAAGTACACATGCACAACCACACTTCTCTCCAGTTGCTTCATTTTATGTGATTTAATTTTGATGGAGCCTGGCATGTTACCTATAAACCCAGTTCTTTGGAAGGCTGAGGCAGGAGGATCAAAAGTTTGAGCCTAGACTGGGGAAACTTAGTGACATAATGAGACCCCCATCTCAAAATAAAAAACTAAAAGAGGACTGAGGATGTAGTTCAGAGTGAAGGCCCTGGGTTCAGATCACAATGACACACACACACACACACACAATTAAAAAAGAATAGCAAACTCTCTGTGCCAAGTACCTTGGTAGATTGTGTAGAGTTTTTTTTTTTTTGTTTGTTTGTTTGTTTGTTTGTTTAGCGGTACTGGGGATCAAACTCAGGACCCTGCGCTTGCTAGGCAGGCGCTTATTCCACTGAACTATATCCCCAGCCCCCGATTGTGTAGAGTTTACAATGTGGCAAAGCTCATCCTCCAGAAACACCTCGTGTTTGGAGAATATGCTTTTGCTACTCTTCAGCATGTGGTAAGTTATTTTCTTGCTCAGAAATGATTAGGATTTTAAAATGTTACCCAAATATATAATGGAGAGTTCAGTTGCTTCCAATCCACCTATCAGATGAATTAACTCATTAAAGAATTAATGTGGTAGTGAGAAAAGCTGAAGTGGTTGGTGTTTTAGGAGATTCTCAGCCCCAGGCCAGGCTATTTTCACTTAAAACACAACCATAATCACGCACATGTCACAACTCATTAGCTATGAAATTGATACTGGTTTTTGCAAATGGTTCATACTTGTTTAGGTAAAAACAGTGAAAATATCTCGCAGACTTTCCTTGCCCACCTTCTCGCCCTTCCTTTGCTTACCTTTGAGTGCTCTATGTTTGAAATATATTAAAGTAGCATTGTTATGTCTCTAAATGTTGTACTTTATACAAAGCTAACAAGAACTTTAAAAGAAATCTTTTTATTCTTTCAAAAAGTGACCTAGAATGGAAACTCAGAAGACATCCTGTATTACAAAAGTATAACCAAGTCTCATGTCAGACTTGAAAGGCTCAGAGTATTTAATCTTATTTACATTAAACAATGGAATAAAAATCCAACAAAGCCTCAAGGGCTTTAAAAAATTGTTTTTGGAAATACGAAAAGCTTCATTTAAGCAGTAAAGATAATTATCACACTTAAAGAAAAATAAGTAGCAGTGAATCACCAAGGACTATTTTACTATGAGTCATAATGATATGTGGTCAGAGGTATACTTTTTTTTTTCCTTTTTAAAAAGAATATTCTTCAGTGGTTTCCTTCTGCCTCTGGATTTTTCGTAGTTTAGCATTACTTTCTGGGTCTGAGACTTTTCATCTCTAGAAGATTCACTACCCTACAAATAGAGTCCTTGTGGTTTACATGGTACAGCAGGGCTTGTCGTCTACATATACATGAGTTCCCCTCGTGTCACCTACTCAGCTCTTTCCCCACCCCATCCTGTCTCATGTTCATACACAGAAAATGTTCAGTTGATAAACAGGATGGCTCAAGGTGAAAAATGAGGAGGAGGAAAGGAGAATATGAAATGTTCTGAGCATAGATGTGTTACATCTTTTGTCTTCCCTCCTTCCAGATGACCAGCAGAGTCCTTCTGCTGATAACAGATCAATACACAGCTGTCAACAAAGCAATTGAACGAATTGACCTTCGACAGGGTTATGGTCTGCTTTATGGAATTTACGAAAACAATTGAACTGAGACAAAGTTGTAAGCGAGGGTAGGAGAATAACATGCACTGCAATGCTTTAAAATACGTATTAAACTCACGTGGTTTATCTCGTATGAACCTCGCAAAACCCTTGCTAAGGAGACAGGTGTTATTATCCATGGAAAACATAAGGCCCACCATCCAAAGACGACAGTGTTTTCCTTCAGTCTCTCACTAACAAAGCACCAGCTCATGGCAGTGTCTAGCAACTGGATACCACATCATTAGTGGTCGTCATTGTGGTGAGCAACAAACCTTCCCAAAGTTTAAAATTACAGGAGTATCAGGGTGAAAAACTTAATGAAACAAGGAGCCTTTTTGTATATATGAGCAGAGTGTCCAGGAATGGGATGGAATAGCAGCTTGCAAATTAATATTATGTAAGTAACAAACATTTAATGAGAACTTACTACATGCTGGGCACTTCAATAGGCCCCTTCTCATAGATTTTTCTCCATTTTGCAAATGAGGAAATTGAGATTCTCAGAGATTGAGTAACTTTATATCCCAAGGCCATACAGTATGTATGTGGCAAGAACAGAATGCTAATACCAAAAAAGTACAATAACTATCTTCTTATCTGAAGAACTTGAGGCCAGGAGTAGTGGCACATGCCTGTAATCCCAGCACTCTGGGAGTCTGAGACAGGAGGGCTTTTTGAGCCCATCCTGGGCAACTTAGTAACTTAGAAAAAACCTGTCTGAATATAAAAATTAGAAAAGGGGCTAATGGTGCAGCCCAGCGTGAAGGCCATGGGTTCCATAGCCAGTACAGAGAGACAGAGAGAGAGAGAGAGAGAGAGAGAGAGAGAGAGAGAGAGAGGCAGAGACAGAGAGAGACAGAGAGACAGAGAGAGACAGAGAGGGGAAAATGGGAGAAAAGGAGAAAGGGAGAATAAAAAAAGTAAAAGGAGAGAGAGCTAAATCTGAGCTGACTTTTGAACAGGACTTGGATAAATTACACAGAAGGGGATATAACTATTTCAAGTGAAATGCGTTAGCAAATTGCCAATATAGAGGAAAGCATATTGTCAAGGGCTAGTACAAAGCTTCAGAAGATTTCTACGACCATTAACAATGGTCATCTAGTATGACTTAGGGCACATAAATATGCCAGAAAACCAAAGATGCAATAAAGTTGCACAGGGGTCAGAGCAACCATCAAGGACTAGGTTTGTTGATAAGTGTTTCCTTGAGAAGTTGACCCTTGTGCTTTGTTGTAAGAAAATTTAGAAATTTAGACATGCATAGAGGAGGACAGAGAGAAAGGGAATGGTCTTGGAAAAGACACACTGGGTTTATGGTATGTTGGAAGGGGAGCAGTATTGCTCTGGGCCTGGGGTACCCAGCCAAGAAGTTTACACTTTTAAGTCAAAATTAGGAATGATTAAAAGTTTGTGGGGAGGTTGTCTACTAGGAAAGAGGTGGATAAGACTGCATTTTAGAGGGAAGTAACAGCAGCCAGGGTTAGAATCATTAGGAGGCTATTAAAATAATTGAGCGTTAGAATGTGGAATCCACAGAGGGAAAGAGAAATAGACATGGAAAGATTTGAGGCCTACTAGACATAGATGGAGGAGGAGAGCACAGAGGCAAAGAAGGCGCCAAGGCTCTGAGGATGAACCTGTGGAGCGGACATTGTTTTCTCTGTCTACAAAAGATGAAATTGATAGTTAAGCCAAGGCATGTAAAGCCAATAAGCACTGTGAATGGCAAGGGGTGCGTGGAACCAGAGTCCAATCCCTGTCTTCTATTGGTCCATAGATTCTGCTTGTTCACATGTCTTTTTGCTTTTAAAATTTATTTAAGTGCATAAATTTTTTTAACAATCAGAGAAACTCCACTGTTAATGAACAAGACCACCGTACATGAATGTAACCTTTAGGCCATTTTTCCTATGAGAAATTTTACATATTTCCTACACGGGGTGTTCTTCAAAGCAAGAATGTGGGCTAGGGATGTAGCTCAGTGGTAGACCATTTATTTAGCATATGAGAGGCCTTGGGTTCCATCTCTATCAGAACACACACACACACACACACACTCAATAAAGAAATAAATAAAGGAGAACGTTATGTGGTAAGATTTGTGAAACTGGAGTGCGTCTTATGATCCTATAGTCATTATGTCATTGTGGATCAGTTGGCACTTTTAATGTAGTTGTCATGCCTGAGCATACATAAAATTGGTCATAGCTCTTTGTATTATGGCTGATTCAAATGAATACACAGAGTGGTGTGTTTTTTTTTTTTTTCAAACAGAGTCTCGCTGTGTAGTTCAGATTGGCCCTGAGTTCACCGAGTAGCCTAGGTTGGCCTTGAACTTGAAGCAATTTGCCTGCCTCTACCTCCCAAGTGCTGGTGTGCGCCACCATGCCCAGCTAATATACAGCATTGCTATTCTGTTGAGTTTAATTGCCATAGGAGTTGTCTTTTAAGAGAATGCTATCGTTTGTCATTGAAAGTCCAGAGGGTCTAGAAAAATGCTTGTGAAGAAAGCAGTGAGGAATACATTTGATACTAGTTACACTGGTTTTCCATTGCTTCCATAACAAATCTATACAAATTTTGTGGCTGAAAGCACACATTGATGATTTTACAGTTTCAGAGGTTAGACGTCAGATAGGTTTCACCGGGCCAAAATAATAACACTGGTAAGTTTGCGTTCCATTTGGCAGGGTCCCGGGGGACTGCTTCTTTGCCATTTCCAGTGTTTAGGGTCTGCTCACATTCTTTAGCTCAGTGCCCCTGCCTTTGTCTTCAAAGCCAGCAGCCGTGGTTCGACTCCTAATCACCCCTATCCGCCCCTTCTGCTGGAGAGGCAGCTAAGTCTGCTCCTGACCTTGGCTGGGAAGAGTTATCTGATTTCCAGGGCTCCTGTGATTAGGTTGGGACCCCTTTCCCTATCTCAAGATCCTTAACCTTAATCGCATCTGCAGATTCCCTTTTTCCATGTAAACTAACATAGTCTCAGGTTCCAAAGATTAGGACTTGGACTCTTATGGAGACTTTTAGTCTGTTGCCACATTGGTGCATATTTTCTTTCAAGATATCAGGCAATTCTTTATGCCCCCCATAAGAAATTATCATAAAGTAGATGTTACTATACTAAATTTTATTAGTGAGATACATGCAAAACATTTTACTGCAAGCCAAGAATTACAACTAAGTGAAAGGAAGATTGTCCAATCCCTTGAAATGGAAATAAGGTAATTTCAAATCCAAGAGACTCTCCTGATAGAGATGTGGCTTATCAGAGGGCCAGTGATTTTCTACCTAGTTTAAAATCTGAGCCATGTCACTTCTTAAAGTCTTAGTGTCTGACTTAGTATTTGCCTAGTTAGGTACTAATGTATTTCAGTGTGCTCTGATAGAATTACAAATTGAGAATTATAAATTGCCCTTTCTTTGCCCTTTGACCTCCTTCTACTGAAAGCATAAAAGAAGAAGACAAGCTTTATAAGCTAGGGTGTGTGTTATTCCTGGGCGAGAGTACGTTAGTGACAATTTCCAGTGTGGGTGGATTTGAGGTTCTGAAGGATGAATGAATATTTTCCAGTTTGCTGTTCTGTCAACATCAAAGACTCTTGTCACAGCTGCCCTCACTTCTGCTTCAGTCTTATGCCTATTATATAATATGTTCTGAATCTTAAGATCTTTCACAGAGGTCTTGTTTCATATATTTGTAGCTAATTCAAAAAAGTTTTGAGTAGCTACTTGTGGCAAAACTGTACAAGAGATTTTGAAGTGTGAGACACATTGAATGTGCTGAGAGATGCTCCCCAGTCCTGGGAGCTAGACTTCATTTATTTCAGTCCTATTACCCCAGGTTAACTAACACCCGTGCTGGAGTAAAAACTTGACTTCTTATGACGTTGGCTATACCCAGCAACAGCAAATCTCCAATGTCAAAGACTGGCCAAATCTCCAAAGGTTCTGGTAGATGTCCCATACATTGTAATACTTATAGAAGTTCCTAGAGGAAGGGTTTTAAAGAAAATATCAGTCAAGTGGGGTGTGGTAGTACACTTGTGTAGTCCTAGCACAAAAGGATTGCAAGTTTGAGTCCTGCCTGGGTGACACAGATAGAATTTGTCTTAAAATTAAAAAAAATTTTTTTAATGAAAGTGTCGGGGATGTACCTCAGTGGTAGAGTGCTCCTAGGTTTGATTGCCCATACTGAAAAAAGTAAGCATTTAGATAATTAGATTCTGTTTCTTTTATTTAAAAAAATCAATATTTTATTTAGAAAATCAATGTTACTTGTGAGTAAAGCTAACCAATCATCTTTTAAATCTAGATGTCTAGCCTTTATAGATTTTTTTAATCTTTTCTTTTTTTTGGTACTGGGAATTGAACTCAGGACCTTGCACTTGCCGGGAAGGCACTCTGGCACTGAGCTATATTCCCAGCAGATTTTTAAAATTAAATGTAAATGCTCCATAAATGTTAGCATAAACACGTGACTGTAAAATAAAATATTAGGCATTACAAAAACCTAAAGAGAAGTAGCTGGCTAGATTTGGCATAAATAGATAAAATAATGTAAAACAATAAAAAAAAATCAAGGGTCAACGCCTCTAATGGTAGCAGGGATAGAGACTAGGGCATCAAGATTCTGATTAAGAGGGTGGAGGTACAGCTCAGTGGCAGAGTGCTTGCCTAGCATGTGCAGGGCCTTGGGCTCAATAGTTAGCGCTGGAAAAAATTCTAACGTGAAGCCCTTCAAATCTTCGTTTTGTAGCTCCATATGAAGCTGAACTTTTAGCTATCCAGTCAATACAGGAGAAATATTTTATTCACATGTAAGATACTAAAAGAAGAGCCAATCCTAGGTCATCTTTTCCTCGAGAGTTCAAGTGTAAATGTATATTCTAGCAAACAGGATTAAGCTATAAATTTAATCCTGTTGCAGGTTAAAAAAAAATTCAATTCCCAATGAGGTTGGCTTTTCCTGGTGACTTGCTGGCTTGAGACTTTATTTCATGGGGTCCTTAATGACACGCTACCACGAGATGAAAGGTGGTGTAGGTTGCTTTTGTGTCTACAGTTATGATAAACTGCGGCAGAGGTGAAATATTTAAGAAAACCCGTGGGCGGGAGGCCGTGGTAAGCTAGTGCTGGCTGAGACTGGCTTGTGGGAGCCGATTGCATGTATTTCCTCCCAGCTTCAGTGCTGTGACTTTATTTTGGCAATTTGAAGTTGGCCGTGGTGGGAGTACTAAGACTATGAAATCTGGCTAAACATACAAGTAAATTGATTTATTCATTTGTTTGTTTGGAGAGCTGGCTTACTAGCTCATGACTGGGGTGATTTATATCCCAAATTACTATTTATTCATTTTATTTCAGCTGACTGTATGCTGGATCAGCTGCCAGAGCATATAGGACCGCAGGCAATATGAGGACCTCTATTTGTTGACAAAAAATCTGAGTGCCTTCCAGGCGCTGTGGATACAGTGGAGACCAAAGTCAGACACAGCCCTTGTCCTCCTGGGTATTTATAGCTTAGTGGTAGAGCCAGAGGTTAATCAAAGAATAACATAAATAATGTAACAGAAAGCCGTGGCTCAGAGCTGTGAAAGAGAGACAGTGTTATCAGAGTGTGTGAAAGGGGGATGCATTTGAGTTAGGGAAGGAAGTAAGGAAAGAAAAAGGAAAGCCAGGAATTTTCTAAGTTAGTGCTGGTTGCTACCTGCGACTCACAGGAACAACAGGATTGCCGTCCAGATAAGGGAGTGAATCAGCCTCGGCACACAGTAGGAGCGCAGGAAAGATGGGTGGTGGGGAATTAATTGTGTTCTGCTGTGTACTGGAATCTCTGTTGGACTTTGATAGCAATTTCCTGGAAAACATAGGTTTCTTTCAATTTCAAAAGCATATCGCTCTTGGATCTTTTTGACCCCTCTGCAATCTCTTTTAAATAGCTGGTTTTCAGGGACCGTTAACACCTGCTCACTGGAAGAGCTCCGGCTCTCTGTGAGATCATGTGATAGGAGAGCGGTGGCCTTTTGCTGCACAGTGAACCACACAAGTAGCTGTGGTTTACCTAGGTAAAGAGGAAAAGGCATTCTACTTTAACAGCCCAGAAACTGCCAGCCTCTGGAGTTGTTGTGACTCTGTCTACCTTTAGGTCTGCATATTTGTTCCCATGTATACTGTGACTCGTGCTCCATCAGGTCCTTTTGCCATATGATTTGTGGAGGTAAAAGTCCCTCCGGGGAAGAAAACAGCACACCCACACGATCACTTCAAAAGTAGCAGAACCTGGGGTTTGAATGCAATCATATATAAAAGGCCAGCACAATTTTCTTAGAGCAATAAAACACAATTCTAATGTAAGGTGCCTCCTGGGGGTGGGCAAGGAGCAGGTGATATAACACAGGAGTATGACCCAAGTCCAATTTGGTGAGAATCACTGTGGATACTTGAACTGGGACCTGTTATGAAAGAACATGGTGGCTTCAGACGTGAAGCTCACACTAGGGGTGAAAAGTTCTACGATTTATGAATTGGGGAGGGTCAGAATGGTCATCCTCTGCCCTCTGGCACTGTGGGCTACAACTGTGCTGGTTTGGTCCTCAGTGTTCTAATTGTTTATCCTCAGAATCCCTGGCTGTTTACTTTTCACTGAGTTTTATAAAGGGGTTAGAAGTGTACACATCTCAATTCCTAGGCCCAAGCCATCCCTATAGAAACCGAATGGTCACCTACTATATTTTGGATCTTGAATGACCCTCAAAGGCCTATGTGTTGAAGGTTTGGTCCCTGACCCATGGTTCTACTGGGAGGCAGTGGACTTTTTAAGAGGCGGGATTTAGTAGAAGGGAATTAGGTCACTGGAAGCATCTCTTGAAGGAAAATTTGGCCCCTGTCTCTCTCTCTTTGATACCTGGCTGCCATGAGGTGAGCAGGCCTCCTATACCACCTATTCCTATGATGATGTTCTGAGCCACAACTGACCCACTGCAACAGGGCCAAGCAATCATGAACTCAAACCACCAAAACAGAGATAAACCTTTCTATAAAGTTGATTATCTTGGATATTTTGTGACAGTAACAAAAAGCTGACTAGCATCACTGTAAATACTCTGTTCTGGTAGTCAACCACTATTCATATCATGAACAGGGAGAAGCCCTCCTAATGCTAATAATGTCATATATTGAGTATATACTATTTAACAAGAATTATAGTTCAACGACTGTGCTGTAATTCTCACGGTGATGCATAGAGGAGGTATCATCTCCACTTTACATATAAGGAAGCTGAAGTGAAGTTATACAAAATAATTTAACACAATGCAATCACCCCACGCATAACTTGGGATTTGTGTCTGTGAGCCTGTATCACTCTGTGTGTGTGTGTGTGTGTGTGTGTGTGTGTGTGTTTACGTATGTTACTAGAGATGGAACACAGGGTCTTTGCACTAAACTATTCTGTAGGCTCACTGTCTTTTTAGTTTTTATTTGGAGATAGTATGTTGCTAAGTCACTAAATTGCCCTTGCTGGGTATGAACTTGCCATTGTCCTCCCAGAATGCTGGGATTACAAGCGTGTACCACCATGCCCGGTTGCCTGCTTTCTTTCTACTATGCTAAAGTAGTGCTTTTGTCTCCCTGAGTTCTCCTCCCTTTCTCTCCCCTCCTCTTCCTACTCCTCTTTCACCTTCTCCTTCTCCTCTAGTCATTATGGCTACAAACTGAGGAGAAATTATTCAGCCGTTCTTTCCAAATCTCAGGCTATTTTCCCCTAGTTTCAACAATAAATAATTTTCCCCTAGGTTCCCAACCTCTTTGATGGGATTCAAAATAAAATTTCTATTTTCCATCAACCTTACGTTCGTTTTGTGGAAGAGTAATTTAACACTACTCAGTGGTTGTTTCTGCCATCCAGAGCTGCAGCCCAGTGTTCAGTGGTGGCTGGGGGCTCCAGCCTTCACTTGGGACTTCTGAGCAGGTGCAGAGGCCCCTGCCCACCCTCTCAGACCAGTTAGTAACCTCAGGTTGGCTAGAGCACAATTCAGGAGTGGGAGGCGTCCGTGCACCATGAATTTCTCCCGTCTCCATGGCTTTTCAGTACTCTTCCTTTTCCATCTCTCTCCCTCTTTTTATTTTAAAAAGAATAAAAGACCAATAATCTTTGAAACCTCTGTAGAAGTGGAGATCAGGCATGACCTCCCAGGGGTGTACATGGGAGAGGGTAGCACATCTAAGTAGAGGTTCCCAGGCCAGAATCCACCATGTCAGAGCCACTGAATGAGCTTCCTTATCACACAGGATGGCTGTGGCCACCTAGTACTGAGGAGACTCTGTGCCGCAAGGGCAACGGTAGGCAGGCTAACATAAGACATCTCTGTGAGAGGCCAGTGATCAGTTTGGGACCAGTGGCCCTCTGAAGATGTGGCTCCCAGAAAGCTGTTTCAGTTTGGTCAGTGTATGTCCCAGGAGTGAAGTGGCCAGCAGTAGGAATGATTCCAGTGGCAAGTGCAAACTTTAGCACATCCCACTGGCCGGGGTTCCTGCAGAATATGCCATTGATTTCAGCAGGGTTTGCAGTGGTTACAATGATACCAGTGGAAGCTTCTCCCAGGTTCTCTCCAGCTTTATGATGTAGCTGGCATCACTTTTCCTTTTGAGGGTATATTGTTCCCTCACCAAGGCTGGTGCTACCTAAGCAGGTTCTCACTGTGAAAAAGCTGAGGAGATTCCTCACCTTCATTTTCCAGACATTCTGAAAGTTTCCCTTTCAGTTGTAATGAGAATCCAGGGCAGTGCTGAGTGGAATCCCCCTCCCTCGGTAACAAAGATGGGCAATATAAAGATCGTTCATGGATTCTGAGAGCCTGTGGTAGTCAAGTGAGAGTCTACTTTCCTGGGTTTCTGCTGATGGAATATTTAAGGAGAACCTCTGATAATGACTATGATTATCTTTGAGACCTTAAAATCCAGAATGTACAACCATAGCAGTAGTGACTGACATAAAGTGTGTACTATAAAAACATGAGGTTCAGAGATTTTAGCAAATGCATAATAAATTTAGAACCCTATCAATCTGGGGGGAAATTATTACATCAACAAAAATAGAGAACACACGAGAAAGCTAACTGGCGGGAAAGCAGTTGAAATTGTCTTTCTATGGTGTGGCTGCAATGCAGAGGCCCTTGAAAGAATCATCTTAACTTAATCTAACTTTTATTTATTTTATTTATATATTTTTTAACTTAATCTATCTTAATCAGTTCATCCCCAGAGCCAATCCATGGCAGTATATTCATCTATGTATTCATAAGTATATTTATCCACCCATCTGTATATTCAATTTTTTACAGTCATGAATAAATAACCCCAGTAAGATATGTGCTAAGGATGGCAAATCTCCTTGCTTGGCCCTACCAAACAGTAAAGTAAAACTTGGAATTGGCTGAAATCTCTTAGGGCTAAGCCGAAAGCTTAATTTTTAAAGTATCCAAAATAGTAAATAAACACATTTTCTATCATTGTTGCTATTTTTTTCTAATATTTGATGACAGACAGCTATATTTATTTTTATATAGACAATCTACCAAAATATTCTTCTAGGAGCTAGCACTCAAAGGAAATTTGATACAATTTGTACATAAATTCACAGGAATTTTGAAGCCCAATGTCAGTTGGGAAGAGCAGGAGTTCCTAGTTTGATTCAAAGACATAAACCAGGATTGCTTTTTAAAAAATTAAGCTATGATAATCAACCCCCATTTTGCATTTGTCCTAAATATTATACTTGGATAACCCAAAGTCAAAAACATACATTCTGGTTCTTTCTTAGAATTTTCTTGGCAAAATATGTCCAATATATGTAAGTTTTAGAAGCACCCTGCTTTAAATTTGTAACGTGCGCAATTCCATTCTCAATACCCTGGGTAGAGTCTGGGTTGAATTTCAGAAACTGCCATCTGT
>PVLD010004375.1:55215-126290 GCA_004027595.1 Dinomys branickii
TTTTTTTTTTTTTTTTTTTTTTTTTTTTTTTTTTTTTTTTTTTTTTTTTTTTTTGTCTTTTTGAGACAGGGTCTCGCTATGCAGTTCGGGCTGGCCTTAAGCTTACTTTGTAGCCCATATTGGTCTCAAACTCGCAATGAACCTCCTGCCTCAGGCTCCCGAGTGCTGGGATTATAAGCATGTGCCACCATGCCTGACAAAATACATATTTTCTTTGTCTTTTTGAGACAGAGTCTCACTGTGCAGTTCAAGCTGTCCTTGAGCTTGCTTTGTAGCTGAGGCTAGCCTCAAACTCACAACAGTCCTCCTGCCTTAGTCTCCCGAGTGCTAGAATTACAGGTGCACCGCCAGGCCCGGCTTCTACGTCATAGATTCTTACATATGACTAATACTGGAAACACTACTTTTAATTAGATTGTTTTTATATTTATTACATTATAGACAAAATACATTGATTTCAGTAAATATTTGGGACTTTCCTTCTGAATGGATGAAGAATTTAGAAATTTTGAATGAAATCTATAATATAGTCAAGGAAATATTCATATTTAGACTACTGTATTTACTGATAGCAGCTGGCTGTGGTACCCAAATGTGTGAGCAGAACAGATGGGCAATAGAAGGCTTGTTAAGGTTTCTGAGAGCCTGTGGCCGTCCAGTGAGAGTTCTCCTCCCTGGGTTCCTGCTGATGGAACGTTTAAGGAGAGCCTCTGATAATGGCTGACTATGATTATATCTGAGACTTTAAAATCCAGAATGTATAACCACAGAACTAGTAACTGAATGAAACTATTATTGCAGATCTCCTTCACAGCAAGAACCACACAACAGCTTCAATAACTAGGCTAAAGGGTCGCCTTGCATATTACCCCAATAGGTATTTCTAATAATCTGTGCACTTATAAGAATACCTGGCAGCCTGGGATTGCCGAGGAAGTTACTTGCCTGTGAAGAAAGCAGTTAGTTCTAACTTGCAGTTTATCCTTAGGTGAACTGTTTGGTTGATGATAAAAGATGGGAAAATGGAGTAAAGCATGGACAGCAGAGGCCAGCTGCAGAAATTCAAGTCATCACAGCAGAAGAAAGATACCTCAACAAGAGTCTTAGGCTAAATTATGTAAATTAGAAAGGGTTTTCATTTTAAGTATAGAGTTTACAAAATAGAAAGAGAACCAGAAGGACACAGCCAGCCTGTTTTCCCAGTGCACGCTGGGTGCTCCCCTCTGAGCCTGAGGACTGGTACCGGGTGGCAGCTCTGGGGGAAGTACTGTCCCTGCTTCCGGCTTTCCTCTTCTCTGATGTTTTAAATGATTCTCTATAAGAGCATAAGCTGTATTCTCTGCAGTTAATGACTTTGCAAAACTAGCTGTTTTGTTGGGTTTCTTTTGTGTGAGTGCATATGTTCTCTCTGCTAGGTCCTCCAGATAAATGCCAGCATGTTCCAAGAACATGTTATAAATCATTCCTCTCATGTGTCAAGCTTTGTGAAGATAACCAGGGGGTGCTGTTGGTGGCCTTGCAGAAGATCTAGGCATAACACCTTTTTACGTTACTTTTAGCAAACGAGTTTGTGCATTTCTCTTAAGGTCAACAAAGTATATATGGTATAGCATTGGAAATAAACAGAAGTATAGACACAATAGTTTTTTTTTCCAGTGCTGGGGATGGAATCCAGGGCATTGCGTATTCTACACAAGTACACTACCACTGAGCTACACATCCAGTTTACATCTCCAACACTGTTTTGAGTAGAGTTAAAATAAATACATTACTGTGTATGATCGGCTTGTGTTGAGTAAGATCCAAGAAGAATCCAGCAAATCAAATGACAAATTAAGTAACTATACCTGCGCGCCTGCCATGCAGACTTGAAAAGAAGTAATGGACTGTAGGCTGTGTGTACTTCTCACAACAAGACGAAATTTTAGAACAAGTAAAAGAGAGTTGATTAAACAGGAAGAGCTTGCTAACATTTATAGTTTTCAGCGTTGATATGGTCAGTTCTGAAAATGAGGTGATATTGATATACTGTATAGTTCTTTTCTGAAATAGATTTTTCTTTTTACTTTGAGAAATCCGTTCAAGCCAGTTTAAACAAAAGGTAGCACAACATCACTTCACCACTGACCTACTGGGAATCATTCCTTCTGTTTCTGGGTTTCTGCTATTACAACGGAAGGCTGCAAGCAACATCATTGCACACATGTCTTTATACTGGCTCGGAAACAGATTCCTAGTGGTGAGATTACAGAATTTACAAACACATACACACACACACACACACACACAAATTCAAATTTTAATAGATGTTATCAAAGGGCTTTCCAAAAAGATGTCAGCCATTTTCATTTTCAAATAGAATTTATTTTCTCACTAATAGTATGTGTTAATATTACAGATTTTGGCTTCATCTGCCAAGGCAAAAACTCTATTAGAAAAACCTGCTGTGCATAATAAATAAATTTACCAAAGTTGTAGGATTTAAGGTCAACATAAAAATTTAATTTTAGCCAGGTGTGGTGGTGGCGGCGGCAGCGCATGCCTATAAACCCAGCACTCAGGAGGCTGAGGCAGGAGGATCCCTGCAAGTTCAGGGCCAGCCTGGGCTACACAGTGAGTGCAAAGCCAGCCTGAATTTCAGAGACAAAACAAAACAAAACAAAAAAGTGAATTTTATATGTTTATATTAATAATAAATCAGAAGTAAATTATAATAGGATAAAAACATGGAACAGTTGGTCATAAATTCTGTTAGCTTTCAGTTACCAAAAAAATACTTAGGATTTTTAACCAATTTCTAAAGAGAAAAGGTTAATTTTGCCTCATAGGTCTGGAGTTTCCAGTTCGTGATCAGCTGGCCCGTTGTGCTGGGAGCGTGGAGAGGCAGCCTGTGGTGGGAGCGTTTGGTAGAGCAAAACCTCTTACCTCATGTCAGAAACCCAGAGTGAGGAGACAGGGGTCCCATAATCTACTGCTTTTCTTCGTGTTATTTTTCTTTCTGTTTTTTGACTGGATCATCTGAACTAATCTATGTCCAAATTAATTGATTCTCTCTCCTGCCAGTTTAAATCTGCTGCTGAGACCCTTGAGTAAACTTTTCATTTCAGTTAGTTACTTTTCAATTTTGCCATTTCTCCTTCCTTTCTTCCGCTGTCCTCCTTTCCTTCCTCCTCTCTATCCCTCCCCCGTCTCTGTCTCTCTTTCTCTCTCTCTCGCTTTCTTTCTGGTCTTACTACATTGCCCAGGTTGACCTCAAAGTCCTGAGCTCAAGCTGTCCTTCTGTTCTAGTCTCCAGTATAATGGGGACAACGTGTGCCCACGGTGCACACCATGGTACTCAGCTTATTTAGTTCATTTGCAAATAACCACTGCCTTTTAGTTAACTTTTTAATTTGAGGAAGCATTCTTCTCATGCTTTCTCTTAATTGTTTAGCCATGATTTAGCCATGATTCCTTTAGCTCTTTGTACATATTTATAATAACTGATTTAAAGATTTTGGGGGGTCAGTTGAATATTTATGTTTCCTCAGGAATAATTTTAACAGACTACTTCTCCCCAACCCCCCGCCGTATCAGCCACACTTTCCTATTTCTTTGTGTGTCTTGTGTTTCTTTTTTGTTGTTGTTGTTGCTATTGAAAATTAAGTACAATATTTAAAATACTTTAATGTGACAGCTCTGTAAATCAGGTTGCTGCCCTCCCTAGTGGTTGTTGTTCTGATTGCTGTCTATACGTTTAGTAACTTTCCAAACTAATTCTGTAAAGTGTGTGTTTTGTTGGTGTTATTGTATGTGGTCAATGAAGTCTCTGCTTGATTAGCTAATTATTGGTTTCCTTGGTGTACTGAGGAGTGTGTCTTGTATCATTTGCTGAGGTGCTGTGTGTGTGTGTGTGTGTGACACACTTTCAACTCTCAGAGAGCAAGCTTTTATTATGTAAAAAAGGAATTTCTTTTTATACCACACATCTTCTAAATCTCAAATTAAAAACAGTGTAAAATCCCTAAAGCATTTTCAAACAGCATTGCTTCTCTCTAGTCTTTATCTAGTCTTTATTTAGTCTTTATCTAGTCTTTCTTTAACAACAAAATACAAACACAAAACAAAACAAAACTCTTACTGGGCTCAGACATCCTAAGGACCATGTGGCAATGCTTGCAAACACCTTTTTTGTCAACAAAATACTGCTGTTCACAGGAATAAATGTGTCAGGCTTGCATTAGCCTGGGAGTATAAATAATCGAGCATGCACAAATCTTGAATAGACGATGTGTTTAAAGGTCATTGTGAGTATAAGGCATGTTACTGTGAAATCTCACTTCTAATAGTTCACTGCAGAAATGCAATATGCCCTGAAGCATATGGAATGGCAAGTTTTCAGAACATTTAAAAGTATTCTGTTGTATTTGGTGTTGTTTTGTGAATATGCAAAGCATGATTAACATTTAATGTTCTTTAGACTTAGTAAACCTTCTAAAGACACGAGATGAATCCATAAAACATATTTAACTGAAGTTAAGATGGAAAGGTTTGAAGGGAGATTCATGGTTAGGGTTTGATGGTCCAGCTTCTGTGTTTCATTTCAGACATCTTAGCACATCATATATTACAGCACAACACATGTTTAACTGCTATATTTCACAGATGCCTGTTTGAGAGAAAAAGTGGGAGAACAGTCACCCCCAAATAAAGGATACCATGAATACAAACACTGTAGTAGTTTAGTCTCAATATTTGTGACTTGTGTTTCCCATATCTCATATAATTAGTAATGTTTTATGCAATCAGCACATATTTAAGATAAATGAAAGTTTCATAGTCAGGATATGTATTACTAATGTGTTCGTAGAAAGTTTTCTGAATCTCATTCAAAATGTTGTGTTATAAGATAAAATGTCAATAGCTAGTGCCACCATCGGTGCATGGGTGGTTCAGTGGTAGAATCTTTGCCTGCCACACAGGAGGCCTGGGTTCAATTTCTGGCCCATATAGTGCTCAGTCCCTTTTGTTACTAGGGATATAGCTCAGTGGCACAGTGCCTGCCTTGCAAATGTGAGGTCCTGAGTTCAATTCCTGGTACCAAAAAACAAAAACCTCACTTAAGACGTAACTTCCAAATTCATTTGGAGGGTACCAATCTAGCACTGATGGAAATACTTGTCTTCGGAGCTATATCCTTAACCCTGTTCCCTATTGGACAGTTGCTTTTTCTGACTTTCAGTGCTATAGCAACAGCACTGTGTGCTGAATATCACCATATGCAATTATGCAATTTAGCTTTTAGCATCCAGGTGTCATGAGATATGCATGTCAGAGACCATAGGAGGGGCACTCATTTCTATACTTTTTGATACACTTTGTCTTTGTTTTTGTTGTTGTTGTTGTTTTGTTTTTTCGAGACAGGGTCTCGCTATGCAGTTCAGGTGGGCCTTGAGCTCACTTTGTAGCCCACTCTGGCCTCAAACTTGCAACTATCTCCTGCCTCAGCCTCCCAAGTGCTGGGATTACAGGAGTGCACCACCACACCCGACTCTATACTTTATCTTATAGTCTCTAAAAAAATCCCCCTAGTGTTCTGTTTTACAAAGATTCTCCTGAAATGGCCTCTTTAGCCTGTTCACAGTCTTCCTCTCTTCCTATAAGGTTAGGAATTTATCATAAGGATCAGGCTAGGAACTAAAGGCCATGCTGGGCTCTTCATTCTCCATTCTTTCTTCCTGGGCACTTGGTCATCTACTTTGTTCCCTTGAGCAACTAAAACCAATTTCCTTTTCCTTGAGCCAAAGCAAAGAAAGAAAGAGCAAACAACCAAAATAAATAAATGACATGTGATTGAAATATACAGTAAACGCTTAAATTAAAATAACTTTATTATATTAAAAGACACATTGCTATTGATCCTCTCACAATACTCTCCCTCCCTTTAAACACACTTGTCCCGTTGCCCTTGTCACTTTCTGGAGCAGTTCTGGAAGTACTCTCTCATGGCTGTCTTTATGAGGCATGATAAAAGAACAGGTGAATGCTGCTGCCCAGTGCAACTCCATGGAAAGGCAGGCTCAAGTAGACACAACTGTGTGTCCTCGCCCTCCTTACCCCCTGTGCCTGGCACTGTGTCACCTCTGGCTCTTCCCTACAGTCAAAGTAGGCATGAAAGGTAAATGTCTTTACCTGATTCAGAACTTTGAGGCAGCTGTGATAGCACCGCTAAACATACTTACAGAAGAAGGCTTCCAGAACTGCTTCAGAAAGCAGCAGGAATAATGGGATAAATGTGGTCAAAGAGAGGGGGATTTTAGTTATCTAAGTCTCTAAAACTGGGACGTCTTCCTCAAGGAGAGGGTTTGAGTTGAAGCCTGCGAGGACTAGGAGCTAAGCAGGGGCTAAAATGGTGAGTAGGATGGGAAAAGAAGAGAAATATAGAGTCTCTCTCCCTAAAAAAATGGAGAAGAGCATTCCAGGTAGAGAACAGGTCATCCGCAGTATAAACTTCTTTTGTATTATTGTGGTTTTACCTTTTTACTGTTAATATATTATTTTTCTTTTTTCAGTTTTGTATCTCTGATTTCCAAAGGAAAACTTGTCATTTGGTGGGTGTTCAGTAACTATGTGAAAAATGTAAGAGAGAATAGTTTTTCTTTGGACAGTTTTCCTGGAGACTGACATTCTAACTATTAGGTAGTTACACTTTTAATTCTAGACCTTTTTGATTTGGGAGAAGCTCATTGAAAATTCAGACATCTAAGGCAGGCATGGTGGCTCACCCATGTAACCTTAGCTCTTGGGAGGCTGAGGCAGAAGGATTGGGAGAGCTATATATTGAGTCCTAGGCCAGCCCTAACTGCATGGAGAGGTCCTGTCTTTAAAAAAAAATCCAAAGATCTGGAGCTGGAGGAGAGGGTGAAGTGTACCTCAGTGGTAAATTGTTTGCCTACCCTGCAAGAGGCCCTGGGTTCAAGCTCTTGTGCTGCAAGTAAATAGTAAGTAAATAAATAGAATCCAAAGATCCTACCCCTGAAGAAGAAATAGTGCATGGAATCATATGTATTCAATAATAAAATTTTTATTTATTTATTTATTTATTTATTTTTTAAATTTATTTTAAAGACAAAAGAATGGAGACATATGAACCAGAATAAGCCATAAACAATACCGAAAATACAAAATTATACAGAATATAGTAGGGAATTAGCACTGGATGTTGTACTATATAATATTATCTTCACATTAGTTAACACATAAACATTAAAGGAAATACCAAATTATAGAGAAGATAGTAGGGAATTAGCACTGGATGCTGTATAATATAAAGTTATCTTCACTTCTGTTAATACAAAAAAGATTGAGGAAATACAAAATTATAGAGAACATAGAGGGGAATTAGCTCTGGATGCTGTCCTACATAATGTTGCCTTCACATTTATTACTCAGTTACACAGATGATGGCCCATTTGATCATTCAATTTTCTCCTCCCTTATCTCCGTTGCCCTACCACTCAATTAGTCATCTCCCCTGTGATAATAACTGTACTCCTGGGTTTATCTATACCCCTGGACTCTCACCTTGGGAAGAGATATAGCTGCCTCAGACTATACTATAACATACATGGGTGTATACAAACTGCCATGGTCGGAGGTAGAGAAGCACGTATGCTCACAGCACACTGCCCGGCTCCACCCCGTCGCTGTGCTATGGGTGGGGGTGGGTCCAGTACGTGAGGCGCCCTCAGCGGGGCCCAGAGCGGAGCAGCCGCGGGGCACTTGCCCCCATCGGGGTGCCCTCGGTGACTCATTTGGCTCTGTCCCATTGCCTCGATGCCAGAGGCCCTTTCTTCTCCTCCACCCTCCTCCTGATCTCCAGTATTACCGTTCCCCAACCCTTGCAACTGGGTATTGGACGAACTTACAATGCTTGGTATAAGGGCTTGAAATTTCCCTGGCCCATTCTCACTGTGTTAGTTCAGGGTATGAACTGAGTCTAAAGATTAGTTCTATAATAGAGTTGGAGGATTTTCTTGGGTCTGCTGTACAGAGTATGTTGTTTTTCAGACTCCCGGTCTGCTGCTTTTCATCTAATCCGTTGCCATGGGTTCATGCAAGGTTCATATGTGCAAGCTGTAAGGAGACCCTTTTGGTGCTCACATTAATAGTTCGGGGTGAGTCCTGAAGTCTGTGGATTTGTCCCATTGTTGCCAGGAACAGGTGGTGCTTGCTCAAATCACTGAGACTCAAGGTGCTCCCAGAGAGAGTTCAGGGTGGGAGCTGAGTCCTGGCAACCCAGCTCATGCTTCCTGCTTGATGTTGGAATGAGAAGGGCATGGAGCCGCACGATCCACCTCCATCTGTATCTCCCTCCGGTTGCTGTGCTGGAGCCCCTGTCTGCTCCTCAGTCAGATCCCTGGGAGCCACTGTGGCTTGCCGTTGAGGTTCCTTGCTGCTCTCGGCTAGTAGCGGCTCACCCAGCAGAGAGGCGGGGGCCACTGCCTCAAGGCAGGTGCAGAGCCGGGTGTGGTGGGCTGTGTGCTAGTTGCATTGATTCTCTCCAGGTGCTGATTAGGAAGGTTGCCGCAGGGTGGGGACTCTGCCCCAGTGGCTTTCGTAACTTCTCATCCTCACACTGGGTTTGACAACCTCTCCTGACTGCCATTTCCTCTTTTCCTGGCTGCGCCCTCCCCTCTCCAGCCCTGGACCAGCTCTCAGAATTCCGCTCTCCCCTGGCCAAGTCAGGAGGCTTCCATGAGTGTGGGTCTTTGAAGCTGAAGCTGCGAATGCTGGAATGAGGGCATGGGCCAAGGGTGTGCTTGGAGCGGTGACCTCCTCCCTCTCGTCTCCTCTCCCTCCGACTGCACCATGGTGGATCTCTGATCCCCTCCTCCAGAGGAGGTTTTGTTCAGTCTTTCTGAGGGCTTCAGTTCCCATTTCAGATCCTTCCTGAGTTCAGGATACCCACCTTTTTCCTTTCTGTCCTTCACATGTTGCTATATTCCTATATTCCTTTGTCTGAGTGGCATTCCTCCGGGCGGTTCTCTCTCTGCTGCCTACCTGGTCACCATCTTGAAGTCCTCTCATAAAATTTATTTAGTTATTTGTTTCTTTCTAATGAACTGACCATTACATTTCTAAAGTTCTGAAATGGCCAACAGACCATAGAAAGATACTACTTTAGGCACCTGCTTGAAACCAACAGCTTCAGAAAACTGCTGGCCTTGATTCAGGGCCATAATAATAAAAACTTTTGAGATAATCTTAGCCTTTGAAGGTCCTCTGAGGCAGAACTTCTATAGGTGAAATCAGATGCTACCATATTTTAGCACTGCCTAAAATAAAAAGCATTTAAAAATATTTTCATAGTTATAATAAAATATCATTATTTGCTCACTTTAAGATGGAATAAACTTTTGCTTTTAATTTATTGAATATTGTTTGTGATCATATTTTAAGTGGTCATAGAAGGAAAGCTATTTATTACTACATACATGAATATAAGTATATGTATATGTGTATACACATGTGTTTGTGTGTGTGTTTTGAGATAGCATCTCAATTTGCAGTCCAGGCTGACCTTGTGTTCACTGTGCAACCCAGCCAGATCTCAAACCTGCAATCCTTCTGCCTCAACAGACAGAGTGCTGGCATTACAGGTGTGTGCCAAAACGTCTGGTCTCTAACAAAAGTCTTAAAGATGTGAAATGTTGCTCTATGACTATAATAATAAAACAGCATATGAGCAATTTTACAAGTCTATGTAGTCAAATTCCTAACTAGACTAAACAAATAAATATGAACACATATTAACCAATGAAACAAAAACATTTTTAGCATTTTAGATATTCTTTTAATTAGTTGTATATAATAAGAAAGAAGAATGGAAGGAAGGAAGGAATAAACAAATTAAATTTACAGGAGGCCTGTTTTAGATTAAGATCCTGTCTTGGGCCCCAACAGATCAGACTAAAAAACCAAAATGGAGTTGTTCATGTTTAAATTGCACATCACCAAGCAGAAACTGAGCTGTTTATCTGGTTTTCTGAAAAATCGGGACCAGACAAGTGAAAGCCAAATTTCCAAGACAGGTGTAAAACTAAAGCTCTCTCTGCCTTACAAAAGAAGTAACCCGAAATGATCTGATGTTAATAAATTGGCTATTTTCCTATTGTCCTGTCTCTGTCCAGACTTACAAGGAAAGTAAATAATTTTGAAATGACTGATGTGCTTTTTTGTTTTTGCTTTCTTCAAATGCTTTTCTGTCTGTAAAATCACCAGTTTCATTTGTCTATTTATTTTTCAGTAATAAGGATCGAATTAAAATTCCTCTCTTTTTCTTGGTTCACTGGAATGCTTAGCCTATTTTAGGGGATAGAGTATCTGATTCTAGAATCCAAAATAAAGTTAAAGTCAATTAGGATCTTTAAACTAAACGGTGTACTTTTCCTTTGACACACTGAAGGAAGAAAAGAAAAAGCTCTTCGTGCCGCTTAGTGTCATAATAGTCAAGTCAAGGTCAAACACAAGTGAGAAAAGTCAGATAAAAAGCAATGCATCATTCACTTACAAAATGAGATGAAAGATCCTAATTTAGTGTGATTAAAAAAGTAGTGTAGGTCCCTGGAATAAGAGATCGGCCTGACCAACATATCAGATAACCTAACATTCTTTTCTTTGACTTTGCATGCACAGATCGAGTCTCTTTGGGAAATGTGGCTTTTTAAAAAATTTTTTCTCAGTTTTTAAATATGTTCCTTTGAACCACTTCATTAGATTTCAGAAGAAAAGATTTTCATGTGAACTTGGACATAAATTAAAATACATTGATAAATTCTCAAGGAATGTATAAAAACTGTCACTTTCAGCTCTAAGCTATTGAAATGAGACAATGGTTTTTACAGGTAAAATCATAAGGCATACATGCTGCATTCACAAAAACTAAAGTTTGGGGCAAGAAAATAAAGGAAAAATGAGAAATGGTAGAAAGATAAAACACAGTTTATGCAAGTAACTTTAAGAGACAATACTCACTTCCTCCTTGTATACAAAATTAAAATATATTGTTTGAAGCAAGGAAAAGTTATATTTCAAAGTTCAAAGTTACATGTCAAATTTATTTAAAAATGAGTTAGGACAATGCATGTAGCCTCAATCTGAAAAAAGTGACTATGACCAAAGTAAATAAAACTTTCTCTTTTCAGGCATGTTAACAGTGTTTTTCTTTATATTCAATTCATATAGTCTAAAAAACTCATCAGACAATTTTTGGCCTGGACTTTTAAAAAAGTTTCTTCTTTTCATTTTGTGGCTAATGTTTTCCTATTATCAAGACACTGCATGTTTTTAACACCCACCCGCTCCCATCACAATATTTTTCAGGGGAGTTGAGGTTTGAGTGACAAGCACATTGATATAATTGAATCATCCTTCTGCAGGCCTGTCTTTGTTATCAGATTGGTTTTCAAGTAGATTTATACATTTTAAAAGTGCATCCGTTGAAGAAGATTAGTCTTTGCATGATATGACATTCAGCCTAGCAATGAGGGACAGAATTTTATACTTTCGACATGTGAACCAGGCTAGATAGTAGGCTGACACATTGCTAAGCACTTCTTTTCTTCTTGGTTATCAGATTAAGCCACCAGAATGAAGCTGAAAGAGGGTTGTCATGAAAGTTTATTGGACTACGGCCAAGTTTCCACCCTTCTACGATGCCCGGATTTTCCCATCACCCAGCCAAGTTTGATCTTGCCTTAATATAAAAAGAATTCAGAAAAACTGACAATTTGGAGGAGAAGTAAAGAAGCAAGTAGAAGCTGACGTTTTCTTGGATTTCTATGGTAAATCTAAAAAGCATTCCTAAGAGAACTATGTAAAATACAAGAAAAAGGTCTGGGGACGTAGCTCGGTAGCAGGGTGCTGGCCTAGCCTGTGTGACGCCTAGGGTTTGATTGCCAGCCCTGGGAAACAACACAACAAAACAGAACGCAAGTGAGGAAAGTTGAGCAGCAGCGTTCTATCAGTGTAACTTTATAAAAAAGGTCCCATTGCTATATGAAAATAATCAGATTATATTCCTTAATCCAGATGTTTTATGAAAATATATTTATAATATAATAACTACCTACAGGGTTATGGCTGGCAAAAATGCAAACAACCACAATTTAAAGAGCACTTTTTGTGGGATACGGAGGGTTTTGTGGACATTTTAAAAATCTAAGAATCACATTATACCACACAGTGTAACAGTATAAACAATTCTAGGCATGTTTTATTAGCTTTTGAGGAAGTGAAATATGCCTTCCTTAAATTAAACCTCAGAGGATTTAGATGGGTACAATGAAATTATTTGACTTGGAACTTAACCAGGATGTGGAGATATAAGCACACCTCCTGGAGAAAGCTTATAATTTCTAGTGAGGGCAGATGTACATGAAGTGCCCAGATTTTGCATGTGTTTTGGAAGGGGATTCCCTTTTGCTTAGTGAAGTAACACTGCATACAAACGATACACATAGCGCCCTGCAGGCCTTTTGGAAAGTTCTCCCCCTCAACTTCATTTTTCCCAGTTTCCTCCCCTACCCATTGCATGTATCTTCTTGGCATAAATGACACAAAAGCGAGCAGTCAGGGATTCAGTCCACATCCTTTTTCTCTTCTGTCTAGATTTCTACAATCTCAAAGTCATTGGATGCCTATTTTTAGTATTATTCTTGTATTTCAATGCTAGGGATCAGCTACAGGGCCTTGTACATGCTGATAGATGTTCCACCATTAAGCCACACTCCCAGCGTGCTTTAGCAATAACCGCATGGTTCTGGGAGGTCATACTAACTTTGATTTGTACCTTTCTTTTCCAGTTAATCTGTCAACTTCCTGAAGAATTTTGGATCAAAGATCCAACCCTCATCCTAAAGGTCAAATGACTGATTATCCCTGGCTAATCTCTTCACCCACCTCGTCTCTTCCTGTCCCCTACTCACTTTGCTGCTCTGTCCTCCTCATATACCCTATTATTTCCCCAGTGCAGGCTTTCTCTTCACTCTCGATGCTTGAGATCTTCCCCTGCCCCCTACCCCACCTGTGAAATCTTTTGGCTTTTGTGGGGCAGAATGTGGCTGTGTTTGGCCTCAAAACCTACAAGCCTCCTGCCTTGCCTTCCTGAGTGCTGGGATTACAAGTGTGAGCTGGCTTTGAAATGCCTTCTTGCCTTAGCTTACTACTTAATGAGAGGGAGAGAGAGAGAGGGACAGAAAGACAGAGACAGAGACAGAGACTGAGTCAAAACTAGATAGAGTTGCAGGAGCTCTTAAAAGGACGTCTGGTCCAATGCCTCCTCAAATTAAAATATTTTCTTGAAAGTTTCTTAACAGAATGCCTTCCATAATGAGAAATTACAGCCTCTTAAGACTATCCATCTGACTGTTGGAAACCTTTGTTTACACTGTCCCCACATTCCGAGGAAACTTTCCCCCTTATAAAGCCTACCCTTCCAGGGCAACACAAAGTGCCTCTGCATTCATTCTTAAAATTAAAAAAAAAGTATTTTGAAATAAGGCCTGTGTTATATTGCACCAGCTGCCCTTGAAATTGCAATCCCCCTGCCTCTCAGCCCCTTCTGCAGAGGGGACTAGAAGTGTGTGACCCTGTGACCAGCATCCAGTTCTTAAAATATTTGGTCACAGCAATTGTGACTTCTTTTGGTCTTTTTCTTCTCTAGGCTAATTAACTATAATGAATTCAGTCATTTTTCCTATACCACATTATTAATCTTTTTAAAGTTAATCATGTTTATTGGTACATTTTAGGTAAACATAATGATCACATTCTTCAGATGGAATTTGTACCTGTAGATACCAATCTTCTCACATCATCTTGGTTTCTGACTCTGAGTCTCCATACCTCTGTGTATGATCATCTGATTTTCATGACTTCCTGTCTTAGTCCATTTGGGCTGCTATAATAAAAATACTGTAGAGTGGATGAGGTAAGCAACACATATTCAGTCTTCACTGCTTTGCAGGCTGGAGGTGTTGGATGCCAACAGATCTGCTAGAACTCTGGGTAGTTCTCTGGGGTCTCTTTTAGAGGAGTTTTAATCCTGTTTATAAGGTTTCTATTCCTATGACTGAATTACTTTCCAAAGTGTCTATTTCCTAATAGTATCACACCGGGCATGAGAATTTCAACATATGATGAACAACATAAGTTTGTGGGCGGTGCACACAAACAGTCAATATATAACATATTCCATCAGTTTCCCAGTAAACATTTATTTCAGGGTCACACTTTTTGGCTGTTTTTGTTTTTTCTAATGTTCAAATTTATACATGTTGCTTATTAACAATTTTGGAACAGGAAATACGTTGGCTCTTCCATTTCATTTGTATAACTTACTGTGTTGGTCTCCTTTCTTGCTGTTGGGACAGAATACCTGACAGTCACAACTTAAAGGAAAGGTTTATTTCAGTTCAGAGTTTTAGTTTTCAGTCCCTGGTTCACTGACTCCAGGATAGAAACATCATGGTGCAATCTTGGTGGCTGGGAAGCAGACCTTGCTGGAAAGAATGTCATGGAGAGATAGGCACACCCAAAGGCACACCCCCGGTGACCCACCTCCTACCCACACATTCAGCTACAAATATCAGTGTGTTAAACCATTGATAATACGGCCTGCCCATGATCTAATTGCCTTGCCAGAAGTTGCTTAATCCAGTGACAATTAAGATTAAATGGCACACATATTATATGAAATAATAGGAAAAATAGGCAGGGCAAAATTTCAGCTCTAAAATATCAAGATAGATATCAGGATAAGAAATATTTCTAACAGCTTTCTATTCAGAGAAATTCACAACTATGGCAGCTTATTATTTGTTGTAATTCATAAGGATTTTCTTATAGAGAGATGAGGTTATACCAGCATCCTTGGGCTTTGTAAGCACTGAAGCTAGAAACCTTCTCCTATGTGCAGACCTATAAAGAACTCCATGTGTGTACACCATTTTTATATTGAGAAGGTATTGCTGTGATTCAAGAATCATGGAAACTTTTTCAATGTTGGGGAGCTAATTCAGAGCGTTGTGAAAGAATGTAGGTGAGCAGTCCACCACAGAGGGACAACCCCAGCTCAAGAATAATGTAAATGTTAAACTTGAAAGAAATTCAAAGGTCATGCAGCAAAAGCTGTTTAAAAGCAGCTAGCCACTCAGAGGCAGGCAAAGTGAGATAGCACACAGTTACTGGGAGAAGAACCAGAGATTCTTTCTCTTTTTCCCTTGCACCGAGTTGATCCTTAAAAGGAGGAAAAGATGTACAAGTCTTTCCATGCATATCTTCATTTACAGCGTGTTCTCATTGCTTATGCTAGTAAATGAAGAACTGTTTGAGGTTTCCTGGACACGCAGTGACCATCATGTGTGATTGGATTGTCAACTTGATTGCATTGAAAACTACCTAAGAAGTTAGTAAGGCATGCTTCTAGGTGGGTCTGTGAGGTGTTTCCAGGAATGATTGGATTATGAGGCTTTTAACTCCAGTAGTGGGTAAATCCATTCTGAGACATAATTGGGTAGCATTATTGGGAGGTGACAGAGAGGTTGGGTCCTAGCTGAAGGGAGTGGTGTGCAGATTCATGAGCTTGTGGACTTAACCTGGTCCTAAGGTCTTTCCTCTCACTTTTTCTGTTTTCCAGATGCCAGGAGGTAAACAATTTTCTTCTTCCTGGTTTTTTTGCCAGATGTGTCTGCCTTGCCATGGGTCCCCCAGCAATGAGGTCGGTGGGCCATAGACTAAACCCTCTGGAACGATAAGCCTCAATAAATCTTTCCTTCTCTAAGTTTTCTCAGTTATTTTGTCACAGCAATAAAATGCTGACTTGTTGAATACTGGAAATTGGCTGTTGCATGAAGGACACAGGAATTCTGTCCTACCATAGGTTCACAGTGTTCTACATTATTTCTAAATTTCTGATTAACTTCTTACTCTCAACAACCTAACCCAAGGTAGGCAAAGAACTTTTAAGTCCTTCTCTTTCTGGGACACTCCACTCCTGAATTTCAGCATGTCACTGAACGCTTCTTTTGCCTCAGTAGAAGAACAATTCAGAAACTAAAATCTCTGTACTGGAACTGAATACCTGGAAGAGGAAAATTTGTTTTAAAGCATTTTACTGAAAGTTTAATAACTTTCTTATAGAGAATGTTCTGTGTTTATTAAATTTGATTAGGATAATCTTAATGACATAACTAATTGCAGGGTGCTGAACTTTCTGCTCTGTTTCTCAATCAGTGTTAAAAATCAACCCAAGGAGCAAACAGTCCTCAGGATAAGTCTGAATCATTATAGTTGAAGTATAGTAATGTTGGGTAATTTAAAAATCGTAAATGGGCCACATTAATATTACTTGGGAAGGGGACATTTTATGAAAAGTTTCTTTGTTGAGCTGTATTGTTTTAAAAGCATAAACCTTTGAATAAAGTATCTGTTCCTTAAAACTTTGAGGCAATTAATATGTTGGGTAACATGCGAAATAGTGGGGACCATAGAATTTCATAATGTGAATTTTATAATCAGAGAAGCAAGTCCTTGTTACACTAGTCTTCCTGGATCATTTTAGTATAAAATTTCAATGGAATGGAATTATAAAGGTCGTTTGTGGTTATTCATGATAAACTGAGAAGGCAATTCTCAGAATTATGACAAGTGACAAAAGAAAGTCTCACTTAAGGCAGACTTCCTAAACTTTTATTCTTTGTCATATAAATGATTGTAGTCAATAGTATTTGTCATTAACCATTTAACCATCATTAACATTTTTTTGAATTATGAGTGTCCGAAGCCATGGAGCTCTTAATTAAAATATAGACATGTTTATTAGCATCTTCATGAAAATGTTTTTTGAGGTGATAGTTATTTTGGTTATCTCTTGCTATATAACAAATCACTTGAAGTTTAGCAGCTTAACAGCAAAGTTCTTCCTTTATTTTTTGTCTTTTTGAGGCAGGGTCTTGCTATACAGTTCAAGCTGGCCTTGAGCTCACTTTGTATCCCAGGCCGGTCTTGAACTTGCAACAGTCCTCCTACCTCAGCCTCTCCAGTGCTGGGATTATAGGTGTGCACCACCACACCTGGCTTTTTGAGGTTGTTGTTGTTTCAAAATTTGTATGTGTTCACAAGCCTGCATTGTGGGTTAAATCAATGAGTACAGATTATCTTTATTCCACTAAACTTCAGTTGGGGAGTTTGGAAGGCTGGGTGCAAGGACCATCTGAATCAGCCTTATTCACCCATGGAGGCTGGTGGTCCTCTGGAGCCGCAGCTAAGTAAGGCATTGCTGGCATATTATATGCGGTTATCCCACGTAGCCATATGGCTTCCTCATAATATGGTAGCTGAGTGCCAAGGTTGAGAATGTAGGGGACCGTGTAGGAGCTGCATTATCTTTCATGGCTGCTATAGTTTGGGTATGAAGAGGTGGGACTATGGAAAGGAAGCTAGATGTGGGATGGGCTGTGGCTTTGACAGGGATATTGGGACCTTGGCCCTTCCTTGTCTCTCTCTTTGCTTCCTGCTTACCAAGAGGTGAATAGGCCTCCTCTGTCACAAGTTCCCCTCACGCCGTGCTTGTTCTGCCAGAGGCTCAAAGGAACAGGATCAACCAAGCATGGACTGAAATCTCCAAAGTTATGGGGCAAAATAACTTTCCCCCTTTTTAAATCGATTGATATCGTGTCTGTTATAGCAATGGAAAACTGATTTCCTTGTCACTGGACAAAACACCCAACACCTATAACCTAAAGGAAGAGAGGTTTATGACTCATATTCCAGAAATTTCAGTCCTTGTATGACTGGCTACATGATGAAAGACCCTGGGTGGGGGAAAGCTGCTCACCTCATGGCAGCCAGGAAGTGGGAGCCAGGAAGGGAGGAGGCAGGGAGGGAGCCACACATTTCCAGGTCCCACCTCCAGTGATCTGCCTCTGCTGACCAGACCCCACCTAGCAGCAGGCCAGCTATAATACTCCCATAGTCTCATTACTTTCTAAACATGTGAGGCTGTGGGGACCATGTTAGATCTAACCCGTAAATAGCTCCCACTGGAGTGTTCTAATCTCCAAGTGGAGGAGTGTCAGCATCATATGGCAAAAACACTTGGATGGACTCTATTGGAAAATACATCTACATCTTAGGAAAATATAATCTACAGTGGTAGTGGGAAATCCCCAAGATTAACTGTTACTCAGTGGTCTGCTTGGAAAGGACCTCGCTTACTTATATAAATGCAAACTTGGCTATAAATCTGCTCTCAATGTGATTATGTATATTTTAATCAGAGTCAATGTAATTCTTGTCCAAATGAAGTCAGAAAATAAGAATAGGAAGAAATAAGAATGAAATGATCAATCACATGGATCCCTTTCCTGAGAGACACAAAATTTAGAAGCCAAAGTACTCTAAATGACTCTTCATCAAATTACAGAGCAAGTAAACAGTACAACTGATCTCTTTTCATTGTGATATTTTGGGGGGACAGATTGCAAAATTTGTGGTCAAACATACAGTCTGTGCTGTTGTGTGATTGACTCATACTATAATTCTCAAGGTGAGAAGCACCTCCAATCTTATACACATGTTGAAGTGAAGAGGGAAAAAAAAGTTTCCTTTTTGCTTTTCTCAAATTTCAATTGGCCACTGTAAGAAAACCTAAAAACCATCTTACTTGGCTCAAATGGCTTTATGCTTATCTTCTCAGAGCTTTTCTAGATTTAGGCCCTAAATAATACATTGACACTATGGATATCCTATCTTCTGCTTTTCAAAGAAACAGAGCATGACAGGGCACTGAAGGGAAAGTCTACACAGTTCACCATTCTAAATGACTTCCAGCGACAGCCTCTTATACCTTTCTAAATTCCACCTTTCATGTTGATGCTTTCATTCCGCCTCAAATTTGAGTTGTAAATTTTCTTTGCTTTGAATTTTCTCTTGGGATTTAAAATGTCATCTTTGATTTGTCATGAATATTCTGTTGGTTCCTCACAGCATTTTGTAAAGTGGGTACACATCTTCTTCATGGATACAGGTCTATATGGGTTCCTAAGTTGTACATACACAGGAAGCACTCAAGATAACACCCAGAAATGGACAGTCTACAGATTCTAGAAGATCTAACTAGGATGTACAAGAAGCCTGGATATCCATTCAAGCCTGATGGACAAGACCACAAAATCAGTATTTCATGCAACTTTCTTTCTTGAAGACTACTCTGTTCAAAAATGGTGGTTCTCTTTAACCTAGATGGGAACTGTCGTATGAAAGATTTCTAGACGGAGCTGGCAAGGTGGTATGTGCCTGTAGTCCCAGTTACTCAGGAAGCAGAAGCGGGAGGATCACTTGAGCCCAGGAGTTTGAGATTAACTTGAGCAACATAGTGAAGCATCATTTCAATAAATGTTAATTAATTTAAAAATTCCAGATGGGTTGAATACATCCAGGAATATTGGAAAGGAGGCTTCAATTTCTTGAGCATAGATGGACAGACTGAAAGTCCTCAAAAAAGTCCACCCACTTACCATGGTGCAGAGGCTGACGTGGAGGGTGGGGAAGGAGGCCAGTGCAGTATTACCTGGGCAGGGGCTGTGAGCACCAAGCAAGAGCAGACTCAGTGTCACTACTGCCACACAGAGCTGAGAAAACCCGGGCAAATCCTCTGCCTTACCAAGGAGCAAGAAAGTGCTGTAAGTTCTGCTGGACCAAAAGCTTTAATATCAAAATGGGAGGAAGCCGTCATCACTGAGGCAGTATGAAGTTCAAAGGTATCGGTGTGAGCATCAAGGTGCCAACCAGACCACCTCATACCAAGGTACCAACCAGACTCACTGTCTCACTATAGTGGAAGCCGGCGGGGGTCGCTGAAGAGGCACACAAGCATTTCTGGAGCACTTTCCACATGTTGAGGGCTGCTCGAGATGCTTCCGTGACTTAAGCCATTCAAATCCTCATGACTGTTTAAGGACATTCAATTTCTATCCTTCATCTTACAGTATGATAATAAGAACATGGAGTAGAGAAGCACATGCCCCAAAATTCTACAGCTGGCAAATGGAATAGAGCTTCTTGCTTAAATGACTTTTAACCATCACAGTAAATAGCACACGGGCCAGACACTCCTCTTTCTGGGCGGTGGAGTTCCAGAAGTTACATAAGCTTCTCGCTGCACTCACACAGGTGGCAGAAACTGTCTGCCTTCAAATTGACTGAATATTTGTCAAGCTTCACTGGAAGGGACTTTTTATTTTTTTATTTTTTTGTGGTACCAGAGATCGAACTCAGGACCTTATGCTTGCCAGGCAGGTGCTTATTCCACTGAGCTATATCCCCAGCCCCAAAAGGAACTTTTTAAAAAAGATAACACTATAGAGTTATTAATACATAATTAACATACACTACAACCTACCTATTTAAGTATATAGTTTTATTGTTTTTTTTTTTTTTTTTGGAGACAAGGTCTTGCTCTGCAATTTAGCCTGGCCTCAAACTTGCAAACCTCCTGCCTCAGCCTCCTGAGTGTTGGGATCAGGGTAATATACCAGCATGCCTGGACAGTATATGAGTATAATTTTGTAGAGTTTTTAAAAGTGGCTTTTCTTATATTTACAGAATTGTGCCACAGTCAATTTTATAATATTCTCATCACCTCAAAAAGAAAAGCAGTTTGTTCATTAGCTGTCATTCTCTATTCACCGCCAGTGCTAGGCAGCTGTTGGTCTCCTTTCCATCTCTAAAGATTTGCCTGTGCTGGCTATTTTATATATATGGAGTCATACAATATGTGGTTTCCGGTGGCTGGCTTCTTTCATCTAGCGTGATGTTTTCACATTTATGTCTATACTGTAACTTGTTGTCAGGGCTTGCTTCCTTTTCACTGCCCAATAATGTCCTGCTGTGTTGTATCTCAATTTCATTTATCCATTCATCAGTTAATGAACATTTCAGACCTACTTTTTGACTACCATGAATAATACCGGTATGAATATTCATGTACAAGTTTCTATATGGACTAATTTTTTCATTACTTTGGAGGTACTATTCATACTTTCTATTTCCATGTTACTCAGTTTCTCATTCTTTGCAGTTTCTTTTTACAGAACCTTATTCTTATCCATTTTTCCACTCACAAGTTTTCTGTACCTTATAAAACGTATTTATTTTCCATGTTATAGATATGCTACAGCCATTCAATAAAATTTATTTAACCCAGTTTTGTATGAGGCACTATACTGAATGTTGGAGAGACAAGATAAACTAGTGTTCCCACCTAGTTGGGGCGGAGGACAGGGGTCAAAGCAAACAAAGAGTTAGGATGTTATTAATACATATCACAGCAGAGACAAACGGAGTGTTCTGAGGTTACAAAGAATGGGAACTTATTCTTGCCAGAGTCAAGGATGTATCACAGCATGTGTGATACCCTGTGGAACTCCCCTGAGTAATAAAGAGCCTGGGGACAGAAGGGCATTCTAGGCTGAAGGGACAGTATGTGCTAATGTCCAGGGGCAGGAAGAGCATGCTCTGGCATGCAGTGCCTCCAGTGGGAGGTGGAAGGGTGGCAGGTAAAGCGAGGAGCCACGCAGAGATGAAATCACAGTGGAACTCTGAGGTCTTTCTGGGGTTCCAGATTTAAAATCCGAAAGATGTTACACTGGAGGATAATTATTACTAAAGCATCAAGGACAAAGTGAACTTCTGAAAAACTGAAACTTGCAAAGCACGTCTAAAATAGCTTTATTGTTATATTTCATGACAGAATGCTTGACAGCCAGACAGCCTAAGCTTGGTGGTTGAAAAAAACCTCCTGTAGAGGAAGAAGGTTTCGCCCAGGTGTTACTGTTTTGCTGGTATTTCCCATTTAGTAGTGCACGTCTCAGTACAGAGTGCTTTAAGTTCTGTTTTGTTCTTGAGGGGCTCACTTTGCTTTACAAAGTTCATGACCGCACCATTACCTTTCCGCAGGTTTGATATGCTCTGCATTAAGCTCTATAATGCCACAAAGAAATTAAAAACACCCATGGAGTCTTCTTTGAGGATCTCTTTCAGCTTCTCGGAGGCCTCCTTCTTTGTGTAGTTCTGCAGTCAGCATTTCTGTCAAACAGGGAGTACCTGATGGCCTCACATCCTTGGAGGGCAGAGCTTTGCCTTGATGGAAGGACCTGCTCACAGAGTCTTGCCAATTTTCACTTAGAGTTTTGCCTTTAAAAAGAAAAGTCAGAAAAAGAAGAAATATATGTATATATGAGAATCAAGGAAAATTCCACAAAGGAAGGTAATAATATAATTAGTTCTGACAGAGGGACGTACTTTGGAAGATCAATAGAAAAAATAAAATCATGAGTTTTAAATTTTACAGATATATGGATATAATAATCCAGAGGAGTAGATTTTAGTTATTAATGTATACATTAATCAGTCCTAAAACAATCACAAAACTGCTAAGGACCTCAGAAGGACCCACAGCACTTTATAGCTTGCAGGACAAGCTGTATAGTCCTCCACATTTAATTATAAAAATCTGGAACTTTCCTTATATGTCTGCTAATATCATAATTACAAATACCCTCCCTCCTTCCCAATCCTCCTTTCTTAATGGTTAAAATCAACATCTATAACAGGAATTAAGTTGTGTTACGGACATGCACAGATTCCTCAAATGTAATCACATGTACTGCAAACGTGTACTAGTAAAAATTTAAAAATCACATAAAGATCAAGTCTTTCATTTTAATAATTGTGGACTATAGAGTTCACTATAATTTACCAAAACTGTTGTGGATATTCAAGAGTTAGTATAGTTTCAGTAACAACAAAAAATTTTAATTCAAATTCAACTAGATCAGTTATTGCTCACTTTACACCAGAAAAGAGAAAACAGTTTGTACTGTGGGAATTACTGATATGTATGTGGTGGATTGACAACTGGTGGTCAACTTGTAACACCCACCTGAACTGAACTAATGTGGTGCTGGGTGTGGGAGGCCCGCCCGAGGATTGCTACCAGCAGGATAAGAGGCAGAGCTGGAGAGGAAGAAGTCTGGAGGATGTCGGGTGCTGGGAGAAGGTGTTGGGAAGCTGTTGGAAGTTGCGGGGAAGCTGTTAGGGAGCTGCTGCTTCTCTTGGGCTGTTCTGCTGGAGGACCTTGTCATGCTGGCTTTCCTAATTCACTTGGCTGTTCTTATTGGAGGAGGAGCTTGGAGCCTCATTATTGCTGAGAATGGCTACAATTCACTTTGGGGGAGCTCTGGTCCTCACTCTGAGATTGCTTTCTGCCTCCGGAGGGGAAGATGGTGCCCTGCTCAGTCTCCTGGAGAAGTTTGTCACGTTGGCTTTCCTGATGGGAACTCGACTGTCCTGATCATCGGAGGAGTTCAGGACCTCACTGCTGCTGAGGACACTGTGGTACTTTTCGGGGGAGCTCTGGTTCTTACTTTGAGTATGGCTTCCTGGCTCCAGTGCAGATCCCTCAGCCTGCTAGCACAGATCCTTCATCCCACTGGTGCAGACTTTCTAGCTTCCACCATTGACCTTTGGGCCTTCCCAGTGCAGATCTGTCAAACAGGCCTGCATGAGACATTGTTGTGGGCTCTAGGCCTCCAGCTGGACTTGTGGGAGGCATTGCTATGGGGTCTAGCTCTTCAGCTGGACTCATGCAGGACATTATCATGGGATCCAGGCCCTCAACTGGATTCTTTGGTTTTTAGTGTATTGATAGATTTCCTGCACTCTCTTTTTGTATATGATTCTTTGGGTGACTATTATAAATAATCTTATAAAATATGTGTCCTGTATTATATTGTTTCTCTTGCAAAATCCCTAACTACAACAATTTTGCTGAATGAGTGTTAACCTCATGCATCAAAGTTATGCTTTTACTTGTATCTTTAAAACAGTGCACTGGAGTGAGTCTGGGCTCAGCACTTCCTCCAAACCCTCTGGGTTGCAGAGCCTTCAAAAGGAGAGTGTCTGTGCTCTGTGCTTCCTCCATTGTCTTGGGGACAGCAGGGTCTTTGAGAGGACTGTAAGGACACATGCCTTTGTTGAGTAGGAACCCCAAGATCTGAGACACGTGACAACAGCTGGATCCCAGGTACACAGGCATACACCTGCCTTTGGAGGGCAGAGTAATTGGTAAGACCAGCAGCATGGCAGTGTCTGAAGCAGCAGTGAGGAGACAGCTGCTGGACTCCGGAGAACTCCACCAGCAGAAGTCAGTCCCAGGCCCCACACCCAGTGGCCAAGATCAGCTCCATACCCAGCACATTTCTGGGATTAAATATGGACACTATCACAGAACTGTAAACACCAGAGGTAGTTTACTACTTTCATTCTCCAGTGTTTGTCTGGTTGGATGTCATCTTGTTTTCTTCTGTATTTGGTAGTTATTTTTGTATTTGGGTTTTTTCCTTTCCCTTTTGTTCTCTCCCCTCTTTCATCATCTTTTTCTCGGTTTCTTCTCTCCTGCTCATCTTTGTTCTTTCTCCTTTTCCCTTCTTTTTTTCAATGTTTAGGTTTCTTACCTTTTTTCATTCTCTTATGTAGACCCACCTTCTCTCTTTCCTCAACTACTTCTTGCATTTAAACTTTCAAGGGAGTAAATATTGTCTCTGTGCTTTCTGACTACTCCTTTGAATTCTATTTTATTCTTTCCCTCCTGTGTCCTCTAGTTTCCCAAAACTTGGGTGATCACCATTTAATCTCCAGCCCTGACTCTGCTATATTTGATCCCACTCATCATGTTAGAGCATCCCCTAACCATCTTAGCCCCCTGCTCCCAACAGAAGGGTAAAATCACCTGACTAAGGGGAAAATCACTGCACGTAAGTGCTCAGTATATGTTTGATTTTGTTACATAATTTTAGAGTTTACTCCTGTGGTCAGAGGAGTCAAACTTGCCATAGTTTATCAGTAGTTAAACTGCACTTCAAACTATTGTTATCACTAACTGTACTATTTTAGCCAGAATGTCATACATGTTATAAATAGTTTTTCTCCCCTGTGTGATAACACTGTGACCGTATGAGGTCATAATCACTTCCATAGCCCAGTACCAAAGGATTGGGAACTGATCCAAATAGTTATCTTGCATCCTTTACAAACTGGGAATCTAGGGCTTTGGGATAGCTGTAAGAAACCACCTACATCTAGAAGACATCCTAGAAGAACACACACCCTCTAAACAAACCTAAATACTTGCAATAAAACTATATATCATAAGAAACTGGCAAGTATCAACATAGAAAACAAAATATAAAAATAGAAAATGGCAAGACACAAGCAAAGCACAACCCCAGACCCCAAGGCCCTCCAGGACAAGCCCAGAACTCAAGGAGACAGATGAAATTAGAGATCAAACATTGGAACTTTCTGAAGTGATAGCAGCAAAAGTGAAAAAACAAGTGGAAAAGGCTATAGAGAAAATAATCTCGCAGGCATAGAAAGAAATGATGCTTAAAATCGAAGATATTAGAGAAGACACAAATAAAAGAAGAGATGAGCTTAGAAAAATGATGGAAACAAATAATGCCCAGCGTAGGAAAGAAATGGAATCCATGAAGCAGAACTAAAGAGAAATCCAAGAGAGTAAAATCTCCACTGAAAGTACATGCAACAGGTTGAATGAAGGAGAGGATAGGTTTTCAGATCTTTAAAAAAATTTTTTTTTGTTTTTATTATTTTTTTAAAGGATTTTAGATTTTAAGACAGAATTATAGCTAGTGATAATGAAAGGAAATATATCTTAAAATTACCAAAAGACCATGAAAAATCAATCCAACAGCTATAAGATGAAGCAAAAAAGAATAACACAAGATTGATTAGGGTCAATGAGAAAGCTGGAGACAGCACAAATGATGTTAAAAAAAATCTTCACAGAAATAATGGAAGAAGAGGACCAGGCATGGTGGCACACACCTGTAATCCCAGCATTCGGGAGGCAGAGGCAGGAGGATTGTTGTGAGTTTGAGACCAGCCTGGGCTACAAAGCGAGCTCAAGGCCAGCCTAAACTGCAAAGCGAGACCCGGTCTCAAAAAGACAAAAAAAAAAAAAAAAAGAAATAATGGAAGAAAACGTCCCGAACGTGGAAAAAGAATTTGACATACAAAGAAGCATTTAGAACTCTGTCATGGCTTGGGGCTTATTTTTGCAAGGGGATCACAATATCATACAGGACACATATTTTATAAGATTATTTATAATAGTCACCCAAAGAATCATATACAAAAGGAGAGTGCAGGAAATCTGTCCGCATACTAAGACCAAGGAAACTAGCTGAGGGCCTGGATCCCATGGAAATGTCCTGCATGAGTCCAGCTGAAGGCCTAGAGCTCATAACAATGCCTCCCACGAATCCACTTAGAGGCCCAGAGCCCATAACAATATCTCATGCAGGCCTGTTTCATGGATCTGAGCTGGAAAAGCCCAAGGGTCAGTGGTGGAATCTACGAAGTCTGTGCCAGAAGGAAGAAGGATCTGTGCTAGCAGGCTGAGGGATCTGCACTGGAGCCAGGAAGCAACACTCAGAAGAACCAGAGCTCCCCCAGAAGGTACTACAGCCCTCCTCAGCAACAGTGAGGTCCTGAGCTCCTCTGATGATGAAGAAAGCTGAGTTCCCATCAGGAAAGCCAACACAGCAAGCTTCTCTAGGAGAGTGGTAGCGCACCATCTCCCTCTCTGAAGCCAGCAAGCGATGGTCAAAGTGAGGACCAGAGCTCCCCCAAAGTGAACCAAAGCCATTCTCAGTGCCAACAAGGTCCCGCGCTTCTTGGAGGATGAAAACAGCCAAGTTCATCAGCAAAGCCAGCATAATGATTAATAGCTCTTTACAGCTTCTACCAGCTCCCAACAGCATTTCTCTGCTCCCAACAGCCTTGTTTTTCTCCTTCTCCAGTTCTGCCTCTTGTGCTGCTGACAACAATCTTCAGGCGCGCCTCCCACACCCAGCACCACGCTTACTCAGTTCAGCTGGGAGTTATAAGTTGCCCACCAATTGTTGATCCACTAGAAACTCCAAACATTCATGACCAAAATGAAACTACACCAAGACATATAATAATCAAGGTTGCAGAAATTCAGCACAAGAACAGAATATTAGAAGCTAGTAGAGAAAAACAGATCATTTATAAAGGAAAGCCCATCAGAATCATGGCAGATTTCTCAACACAAACCCTCATGTCAAGAAGAGCTTGGAGTGAAGTATTTCAGGTCCTAAAAGAACACAGCTTCCAACCCAAATTGATATATGCTGCAAAACTATCTTTCAAAATTAACAGAGAAATAAGACACTTCCATGACAATGAACAAATGAAGAGATTTATGAACACCAAACCTATGCTACAAAAAGTACTAAAAGATATTCTAGACAGAGGGAAAAAAATGACCACAATTCCAAGAACAACAAGAGAAACAAACCACTAGTCAGGGGAAGCAATTAAACAGATGGGAAAAGTAAGGAACCAACAACAGGAAAATACCATGACCAAGATAAACCAGTATGTATCAGTTATAACCATCAGTGCAAATGGCCTCAATCAAAATAAACAGACTAGCAGAGTGGATTAAGAAACAAGATCCAACAATGTGCTGTATGAAAGAGAAATATTCAATGCAAACAGATATTCATAGACTGAAAATCAAGGGATGGAAAACAATCTTCCACACAACTGGAAGCCAGAAAAAAGCAGGAGTAGCTATTCTTTTTGCAGACAGTGTCAACTTCAAGCCAAGAATGATCAAGAGGGATAAACAAGGCCACTATATACTTATTAGGGGGAAACTTCAAAAGGAAGAGATAACAGTCATAAATATATGTGCACCAAATACAGGAGCACCCAACTATATAAGACAATTATAGACATGAAAAATCAAATAAGCAATGACACAATTGTAATGGGAAGCCTCAATACCCCATCATCACAGAGCGACAGGTCTACAAGACAAAAATCAGCAAAGAAATAACACAACTGAACCAAACCTCTGAACAAAAGGACTTAGTGGGTGTTTTTAGACTGTTCCACCCAACATCATCAGAATACACATTCTTCTCAGCTGCATGTGGAAATTTCTCTAAAATAGACCATGAACTAGCCTGCAGAACATGCTTAAGCAAATGCAAAGGAATTGAAATTATCTCATGCATGATATCTGACCATAGTGCAATGAAATTAGAAATTAATGGTAAAAGAAACCGCAAAACCCCATAAATACATGGAAATTAAATAATACAACAAACCAATGGGTCACAGATAAAATAAGGGAAGAAATTAAACAATATCTACAACTAAATGAAAATGCAGACACAACATACTAGAACCTATGGGATGCTATGAAAGCAGTTCTAGGAGAGAAATGTATAGCAGTGAATTCTCACATAAGGAAATCAGAATGAGCACAAATAAACAATTCAATGTTGTACTGTAAGCTTCTAGAAAAAGGAGAGCAAGACAAACTGAAAGCCCAAAGGAGGGAGAAAATCATAAAGATCAGAGCAGTGGAAACCAAGAAAACAATACAAAAATAAATGAATTGAAGAGTTGGTCCTTTGCAAAAAATAAATGAAATTGATAAACCCTTAACTAACCTTATCAAAAAAGGAAAGAAAAGACTGAAATTCATGCATTGAGGAATGATAAGTGTGAAGTCACTACAGATGCTGTGGAAATTCAATAAACTTTGAAAATCTTTACTCTCACAGCATGGAAGACACAGAAGATATGGACAGATTCCTAGAAACAGATGAATTACCAAAGCTGAATCAAAAAGATATAAAAATTCTCAATAAGTCAGTATCAGTTAATGAGATTGAAAATATAATTAAAAACTTACAAAAAAAAGAAAGCCCAGGTCCTGATGGATTCACTGCTAAATTCTACAAGAAATTTAGAGAAGATCTAAATGCCAATACTATTTAAGCTCTTTAATGAAATTCAAAAGTAAGCAGTACTCTGTCTTTCCTGGAGGCAAGTATTACCCTGATACCAAAACCAGAGAAAGATACAACCAAAAAAGAGAACTACAAGCCGATCTCCCTAATGAACATAGATATAGAAGTTCTCAATAAGATATTAGCAAACAGAATTCAACAAATCATCAAGATTATATACCATGACCAGTTGGGATTTATCCCAGGAATACAGGGATGTTTCCACATACATAAATCATTAAATGTAATACACCATATCAACAGAGACAAAAATCACACAATCATCTCAATACATGCAGAAAAGCTTTTGATAAAGTCCAGCACCCATTTATGATAAAAACCCTACAGAAAATTGTGATAGATGGTATTTATCTCAGTCTGATAAAAGCCATCTATGACAAACCAACAGCCAACATCATACTAAACAGACAAAATCTGAAAGCTTTCACTCTAAAAGCAGGAACAAGACAAGAATGTCCACTGTCACCACTCCTTTCAGCATAGTTCTGGAAAACTTAGCCATATCAATTAGACAAGAGAGAGAAATAGATGAAATAAGGATAGGAAAGGAAGAAGAGAAATTATTACTGGCAGATTACATGATACTCGACATAGAAGATGCCAAAAATTCTACCAAAAGACTCCTAGTATTAATAACTAAATTCAGTTGCACAGCTGGATACAAAGTCAATACTCAAAGATCAATAGCATTCTTGCACACAAACAGTAAACTTACTGAGAGATAAATTAGGGAAACCATACCCTTTACCATAGCATCCAAAAAAAGAAATACTTAGGAATCAGTCTAACAAAGGAAGTAAAAGATTTACATAGTGAAAATTACAGTACTTTGAAAAAGGAGATTGAAGAGGATATTATAAAGTGGAAAGACAGCCTTTGCTCATGGATAGGAAGAACTAACATAGTGAAAATGACCATACTTTCAAAATTGTTATACAGATTTAATGCAATCCTGATCAAAATACCATTAGTATACCTAATAGAAGTAGGGAAAACACTCCTAAAATTCATCTGGAACCAGAAGAGACCTAGAATAGCAAAGAAAATCCTGGGCGGCAAAGAGAAGTCAGAAAGCATCACAGTCCCTGACTTGAAATTATACTACAAAGCTACTGTGGTAAAATCATCATGGTACTAGGGAAAAAACAGTCTTGAGGATCAGTGAAGCAGATTAGAAGATATGGAGACAGCTACAAACACACTCAGCCACCTTATCTTTGACAAGGGACCAAACATGTTCACTGGAAGAAAGATGGCCTCTTTAATAAATGGTGCTGAAAAAACTGGCTCTCCACATGCCTAAGACTAAAACTAGATCCATGTCTATCACCATGCCCTAAACTAAAGTCATAATGGATCAAAGATTTAATTATTAAAGTGGGAACACTAAATCTACTGGAAGAGAAAGTAGGTCGAAATCTTGAAGACATAGGAACAGGCACAGTCTTCGTGAACAAAACCCAAACTGCAAGGGAAACACTTCAAAGATTTGACAACTGGGACCTCATCCTATTAAAGAGATTTTTTCCTTCAAAAGAAATCACCAATAGAGTGAAAAGACAACCCACACAGTGAGAAAACATTTTAGCTACTTGTGCCTTGGAAAAAGAACTTCTGTCTAGAACATATAAAGAATTTAAAAAATCAGGCTCCCCAAATTCAAAGACCCAATCCAAAGATGGGCATCTGAGATGAATGCACACTTCTCAAATGAAGAAATATAAATGGTAAATAAATACATGAAAGAAATGTTCAACTTCACTGGTCATTCAAGAGATGTGAACTAAAATAACACTGAGATTCCATCTCACCCCAGCAAGAATGGCTACCATCAGGAAATCAACCAACAACAATTGCTGGAGGGGTTGTGGGGGGAAAGGATCCCTTCTTCACTGCTGGTGGCAATGTAGATTGGGGCAACCACTTTGGGAATCACTTTGGAGATTTCTCAAAAAATTAGACTTAGAGGTCCCATTTAACCCAGCTATTTCCCTTCTGGGTATTTTCCTAGAAGAATTAAAAATATCACGGTAATATATGTGCACCCATGTTTATAGCAGCACAATTTGTCATAGCAAAGTCTTGGAAATAATCCAAATTTCCATCAACTGAGGAATGGATAAAAAAGATGTGGTATTTTTATACAGTGGAGTATTACCTGGCTATAAAGAAAGATAAACTTGAGGCTTTTACAGGTAAATGGATGCAACTAAAGACGATACAAGTGAAATAAATCAGACCCACATGTGTAGACACCATATTGTCTCCTTAGTGTAAGATCCTGAAAAAGTAAATAAAACCCAAAAGGTACATAGATATGGTGAAAGGGAAAGAAACTGCTTAGTAGGAAAGAACAACTGGGATGGGGGAAAGGAAAAAGGAAAGAGGAAAGGAAAAAACCTGTATATGCACATGAGACGGCTAAGATAATTGTAATACTAATTTCTATTGGATTATTGAAAGGAACAGTTAACGTTGTTTGATCAATCTTGCATACTTATATCTGGTAATCTGAGCAATTACTTTGAAGATAACAATAATGCAATAACCATTGTTGATTTTCTGTCATCTTGTTTTGAAATTCTGTATCATTTTTATTGTTTTTGTGTTGTTTTGTTTTTGTTCTTTTCTCTTTAAAAAAATGGGACACTATGAGGGTATAAAGGAAGTAACTGAAATACATATACTTGAAATATATATTATACATATATATTTATAGATACACATATGTACATATACTATACATATACCAAATAACACATAAATTTATATTTTTCTTATTTAGTATTTGCTGAGGCATAATTTACACAGTACGAGATGCATAAATTCTAAATACACAGCATAAAATTCAATGTTGTATAAAAACTTATAATTCACGCATATCCATATATAGAATATCCCCAGCACCTTGTACAGTGCCCCTGCTCCTTCCTTCAGCTGCATTAACACTCAGCTCAAGAGTAATTACTATGCTGATCTTAATGGTTTTGCCTATTCTAGAATTTTGTATAAATGGAATCAAACAACACAGACTCTTAAGGTGTGACTTTTTCTGCTCATATTGTGTCCATGAGACTCATTTGTGCGATATTCATTTCTTTGCAATAATAGCTGGCCAGATAGTTTAGGTCCTTCCCATTTGATTCTTTTTTTCAGATGGTCCTAAGTACTTTATGATATTTGCATCTCTTTAGATTAGAGAATCTGACTAGCAATTTCCATTAAAAATCCCCCAAGCAACCACCCCATAAACAACTAGGATTGTGATTGGGATAACGTGGACTATAGACTAATGTTGGTGGAATTGGTATCTTTCACATAGTGACTCTTTCAATACATGAATAAGGTATATTTCTTCATTGAATGTGATTTTTTTTTAATTTCTCCCAGCAATGTTTTCTAGTTTTAATTTAGGTCTTATATATCATTCCTTATATTTATCCTAGGTATTATAGGATGATATTTTCTATGCCAAAGAAGCTAATTTATTTTTAATTTTATTTTTTGTTCCTATATATGAATTATAAAAGTTTTCACCATTTAATAGCATATTTTCTAGGGATTAAACCCAGGTCCTTGCACCTGCTAAGCAAGCTCACTACCACTGAGCAACTTACTTGCTTATCTTTACCTCGAAAATTCAAAAATTATTATTTATGATTGTATTGAAAGATATATGGAATGTTTAGAATTAAATTATGAAAAGTTGTGTAAGATCAGTCTTTGAAAACTAGAAAGCAATGTTCAGTGAAATTAAAAAAGAACTATATGAATTGAAAGACACTTGTAAATGCATTGACTCAAGGTTTGAAAGGTCAATTTTTTTCAAATTGAACTACTGAGGTGTTGGTTGGTCTATGATCCGTTTCTGTCCAGGGTGAACAGGTCCCAAGAACGAGGTACCCATGGATGAATAAGAAAGTGAGAAAAAAGAAATATAAGAGAGATAAACTTCTGGGATTGGGGGGCTTACAGCCTCTTGGATTGCAGCCCCGAATACCAATCTCAGTCACCTTTTATTGAGAAAGAACCAAGGGTGTAGTTAGTACAAATGGGTAGATACCAAATGTTTTAGCAAGGATAATTAAATGATTATCCTTCTCTACATGTAATCCAGTACACGCCTGTAATCCCAGTACTCCAGGGGCTAAAACAGGAGGATTGTAAATTCAAGGCTAATCCGGGCTGTAAATTGAAGCCTTATCTTAAGAAACTTTAACAAATAACAAATTGTTGTATCCTCAATGCATTCTAATCAAAGAATGTCCTCCACACTGAGGTAGCAAAATCTATCAGTTAAACTCCCAGAAGTAATACTGGGTAGTAACCGATAACATTTTAAAATTCATTTTAAATGTTATTATGTTAGGTCTAGATGTCCCCCCAACATCCCAGGTGCTCAAAGGTAGTGCTTTTCAGAGGTGGCTGGATCTGGGTGTGTACATGTGGATTAAGGGTGTATGATTATGGCTTAAGGGTATAATAATTGGATTAGTCAACTAATTAATTAGCATAGTTCTTGGTATGGGTAATGCAAGGCCCACCTTAGGTGTAGGTTGTACCAACCAATAGGCTTGGAGCCCAAATGCAATTAAAGGGAAAGGGAGGCTCACTCCTGTTGCTTTGGTGCCTTCTCTCTGCCCTGGCATGGACTGTTTCTCCACTGTGACACCCCTCCACCACACCAACTTGCCTTGGAGCCAGCTCACTATGTCCTGAAACCTCTGCAAAAGTGAGTCAAAATAAAACTTTTCTCCTTTAACTTGTGGGTGTTGAGTATTTTGTATCAGCAATGAAAAAAAGAAACGAAGACAAAGGACCTCAATTACCAGAGAGAAGTTTGAAAAAGTGGTTTTAAATTTATGAAGCTACACTAATCCTGACAACATGTTATTGGTGTTAAACTAGGTGAATAGATCAGTATATGACTAAAACAGAAAGGAGAGCCCAGAAACAGGCTCATACGGGACAAATGAGTTTTGATAAAGATGCAGATGCAATTCAGTGGATAAAGGATCCTTTCTAAATAAATGGTGCTGGAGCAATTAAATATTTTTGTTTACAAGATTTAGCTGTCATAAGTTGCACTGCTATAAACATGGTTATGCATATATCACTGTGGTATGATTTCAGTTTTTCTGGAAAAATACCCAGAAGGGGAATAGCTCGGTTAAGTGGGACCTCAAATCCTAGTTGTGTGAGGAATCTTCATACTGATTTCCACAGTACAACCCAAATGCCCATCAACTGAGGAATGGATAAAAAGGATGTGCTATTTTTATATAATGGAGTATTATCAGCTATAAAAAAAGAAAAACTCCAGGCTTTTATAGGTAAATGGATGCAATTGGCGACCATACTTACAAGTGAAATAAATCAGACCCGCATGTGTAAACACTGTATAGTCTCCCTAGTGGAAAAACCTGAAAGGGTAAATAAAACCCAAAAAGGTACAATAGATATCGTGAAAGGGAAAGAAATTACTCAAAGGGAAGGAATAACTGGGATGAGGGACAGGAGAAAAGAAAGAAGGGAAAATATATATGTATATAGAAGGACAGCTGGGGTAATTGTACTGCTGATATCTATTGGTTTATTGAAAGGATCAGTTAGGGCTTATATTTTTTTGGACCAATTTTGCAAGCTTATATCTGGTTATCTGAACAACTAATCTGAAGACCATAATATGCAATAAAACAACCATTGTTGAATTGCTACCATCCTGTTTAGTGAAGCCCTGCATCATTTCTAATGTTTCCTTTTTTTATTCTCTTTAATTGTTTGATCAATCTTGCATTTTTACATCTGAGCAACTTCATTAAAGATAACAATATATAACAACCATTGTTGATTTCCTTTCATCTTGTTTTGAAATTCTGTACCATTTTTGTTTTTGTGTTGTTTTGTTTCTTTGTTATTGTTTTTTTCTCTTTAAAATAAAAAAACTGTAATATAAAAAATTTGTTTAAGGAAGGCATTTTGGTACAAATATTACCCAATACATAAGACTAAACTGAAAATGTATTTATTATAAATCTAAATGTAAAACCTCAGACTAAGGAGAAATTTTTTTCCCTTGGATGGAGTAAAGATTTCTTAGATACAAAATAAGTAACACAATTAATGAAAGAAAAGCTGATAATAGACTGTATTAAGGGCTGGGGATATAGCTCAGTGGAATAAGCGCTTGCCTAGCAAGCGCAGGGTCCTGAGTTCGATCCCCAGTACCGCAAAAAAAAAAAAAATAGACTGTATTAAGGTGAAAAACTTCTAAACATACTGTTAAGAGAATGAAAAGATGGAGTCGTATACTGGGAGAAATATTTTCAAACTACATATTAAATAAAGGGATTATATTTAGAATATAAAAAGTACTCTTCCAGCTCAAAAATAAAACGTGCATCTCTGTTGAGGATACAGATCAGTGACAGAATACTTGTGTAGAATGAGTAAGGTCCTGGGTTAGATTCTATAACCACAAAAACAAAACAAAAACCCCAAAGGGTTGGGGATGTAGCTCAGCAGTACAGTACTTGACAGTTTGTGTGAGGCCGTGAGTTTGATCCTCAGCAACTAAAGCAAACGAAAAATCCCATTACACATAAACCAAGGATTCAAACAGATTCTTCATCTAAGGAATATAGGAGTGTCAAATAAACACAGCATGATACACTGGAAGGATTTGGAAGAAACAGAACCATATTGCTTATGGGAATATAAAACGTTGCAATCATTTTAGGGGAGCTATTCAGTAGTTTCTTAAAGAGCTAAAGCTCACCCGTTATCTCCTCTAACCATTCTGTTTCTAGGTATTTATCCAGGAGAAATAAAAAATCATGTTTATAGATCTGTACACAGATATTCACAGTAGTCTTATTTGTAGTACCCCAGATTGGAAACAACCCGAGTATCCACCCACAGATGAATGGAAAAACAAATTGTTGTATAGTCACACAATGAAATTCTTCTCTCAATAAAGGGGAATGATTTGAGTACCTACCTAGATAGCTGAATCTCAAAATAGTGATGATGAAAGAATAAGGACAGATTTAAAAAGCATACAGGCATTCTTCGTTTAACGACCTACCTGTTTAATGACTGTTCCTACTTATGACTGAGGCATGCTGTTTGGAAGTCTGATCAGCCATTGGACTTATGACTCAGCTTTTTTGGGGTACAGTTCTATACATCTTGTTCACAGAGGCTCAGTTTTTTTTGCACAATGTACCTCATTTATACAGTAGTGTAACATTTGCTTATCATACTATAGTACAGTACTACAGTCTCACGTTGTTATACATCATGGCAGTGCATGGAAGAGTTGTGCAAATAAAAGCAAAGTCATTGTCTTTGTTACTTTTTTTCTTGTTGCTGAGACAAAATACCCAACATCCAAAATGAAGGAGGGAAAGGTTTATTTAGCTTACAGTTTGTGGAGGTTTCAGTCCATACTTGGCTGGTTCTGAGGCACAGTGGCACATGGCAGAGGGCAAATGTTCATGGCAGCGGTACACAGCAAAGCAAGCGCAAGAAGGGAGGAATAGCCTCAGGAATGGCAGCCAGCAGCCTCTTTCTCTCCCTTACATATACAAACTATCTGCCATAGGGTATAACCCTCATACCCATAATCCCAGCAAACTATCTGCCCTAGGGCAGGTATAGCCCTCATATCCATAATCCCAGCAAACTATCTGCCCTAGGGCGGGTATAGCCCTCATACCCATAATCCCAGCAAACTATCCACCCTAGGGCGGGTATAGCTCTCACACCCATAATCCCAGCATTGGACCATGGATCAGTCATAAACTCTAAAAGCCACCAAATAACTGCATGAGGATTTTGGGGGGACATGAGGACACAAACCAAAGCAGTCATCCAGGTGAAGTTTCCTTTGACCATTTCTTTGTTCTGAATATTGTAATGTAGGGCTACATCTCTGATGACACAGAATCAAATTACATACCACCTCCTAGGCAGGAGCATTGTTTCCTAACTGCTCTTGTACGACTTTGTGGTCGATTCATAACTTGTTTACATCAGTGAATGTACTTAAATTGGTAACTGGCAATTGCAGTGGGGTGGAAGCTGCCACTGATGGATGTATATGTGCATAGGACCTGGCACAAGCTAGACAGCCACTCTACTACTAGGCTACATCCCAGCCCTTTCTCTAACATTCCATTTTGAGAGCAGGTCTAAGTTGCTCAGGTTGGCCTGAGATTTGGGATTCTTCTGCCTCAGGCTTCACTTTAGCTGGGATTACAGGGGTGTGTCACCAAGCCAACTAATAACAATATTGTTTTAAATACCTTCTACATTTTGTGCTAAATAGTCGTACATGACTAAATTATTGTCTTGGGATAATATTAAACAGCAATCAATGATAGTTAAGAACAACCACTTGGTAGTCAGACATATTCAACTTCATGTATAAATTTCCATGCAAGCTACTGATTAATGTGAATTAAGTTTATATTATTCTCATTTCTATTGTGGATTAAAAAAAGCTGAGTAAGCACTCAAGTCTTTGCTATAAACTGACACTTGGTTTTGATGTGAAGTATCATTTCAAAATACAAAGTAAAATGAAGATGTTTATTCAGTATGATAAATGAGATTTTTACATAGATTAATTTTATGTTCTCAGGAATGAGGACAATTAATAATAGGTTATACATTTAATAATAGGGATGCACATTTCATTAGGACCACCTAACCTCAGTGCTGTCTAAAGAGCTACATTATATCGTGTTAATACCTTACACATAGTTATGTGTTGAGTGCACGCTATGAATACTTCACGATGCCGACGAAGGTCGTGTACATAGCTAAGGGCTGTGGGTTGTTTGGTAAAGATAACGCTGGATCAGGTTCATTTGTGAAGCCAAACAAAAGCAAGGTGACTTACTGTAGCTGGATTCTAAATTTAACCATCTTTGCTTGTTTAAAAAATCCTTTTTTTCCCTCTGAAGCATAAACTAATTCTGATACGACATTCATATGTTTGTTGAATGACTATTGCGTGCCCAAATAGACATCGAAAATGAAAGATGACAAAGTCGCTGTTCTCATTGAGCACACAGTCAGTTTTTCTAGATTAGAAATCAAATGCAGAAAACGCCGGCCTAGGTCTAAGATACCCGCTCCCAACATTTAGTCCAACCTATTAAATTGTAGGTGGTGGAATGTCCCGATTTTGAAATCTGCTTCGGTCAACTTGCCCTTAATCCAGGCACAACAAAAACGTACACGCCCATGAACGACAGTGCGCATGCGTCCCCGGCAAGGCGCTCTGTGACCCTGAGACGTTGCCGTCGCGCAGTGCACAGATAAGAGGTCGCGCGTGCGCAAGCGCTCTTCCCAGCGGCCTGCCGGAAGCCAAGATGGCGCGTATGTGGTCTCCAGCTTGTAGTTGGCGCCTTATCAGTATCTGAACTAAGTAGTCCGGGAAGCGCGGTGGCAAACACCCTCTCTGCCGTCATGGCCCGGCATCGGAATGTCCGAGGCTATAACTACGATGAAGGTAGGTTGCAGGGCCACGCAGGGACGTTTTTGTTGTTTGACTGGGATCCCAGCCTGTTGGCATCTGCTTCGATCTGTGAATCTACAGTGGCCCAGACTGATACTCCGGGGGGCCCAAAATTGGGGAAAAGAGCAGATCATCTGAGTGCCGGTGAATGGCGTTAAACTGTGGTTTCCGCCCTCGGGAATCGACCTTATTTAGGAAGAGGGAAGTGCTATAGAACGTATGGGAAGGATATTTGGCGAATTTGGGATCCTGTGTTATTAGACGCGTAGACCCATTTATTTCATTGTTTTTTTCGAGGCTGGCTTGGCTACTCACGTGCCTCGTTCTAACTCCTCTCCCCAGAATCCCTTTTCAGAAAAGGCCGTGAAACTTTCTTTGCTTGTAAAACACAGATTGGCTTAGTGCCTGTGTTCAACGAACTTGATGTAACCGTGTATTTGTTTACATGTTAAATGTTTTCATATGTTCATACATCGGTAGTACAGAACCTGACTTGAGCTGATTTGTTTTTTAAGGGGTTTCAAATTGTAGAAGACAGTAGAGAAAATATATATTAAAAAGGCACGACAATTCCATTGGATAATCTTGAGGTGTTTACTCAGGTTTGGGCTGGTAATGCCGAATATAAATGTATGTTGAAGTGGAAATAAAGAGTAGAGAAAAAGGCATCGATTTTAAAAATGAAATAAAGAAAACTATGTATGTGAATGTTCCTGAGTTTAAATGGAGTTAAAGGTCTTCGGAGGAGCACATTATGCAGTAGGTAATTATAGGCATCACCAAGCATCATAGAAAATAAAAATATAAATAATTATGTACTAATGTAGGGTGGAAATAAAGACGTGTCGCTTTGTAAAGGGCAGCGCGTGCAGCGCTTAATATATTGGTGGTTATTATTAGCACCCCTGTCCTAGATGATTCCAGAACATTAGTATTAGTGTGCTCTACTGGGGGGGGGCCAACAACCAGGGCTACATCTGAAGACCCAACCAGTCTACCTGGCATGCATTGATTTTCTGGCATTCATTTGAGAATGGAGATCCTTTTCAGTTAAGTATTATGTCTGTAAATATTGGCAGAGGGGCCACTTACCACCTGAGAAATGACTTGAGACAGCGAGATAATTTTGCAGATATGAAATAAGGGACGTGAATGAAGCTTATTGTTATTTCATTAATGATCATCATTTTCTCAACCAATAATAGTTGAGTGTTTCGAGTATTGCTCTAAGGTTGGTGAGTAATACTAAGATATTGAGGAGATCTCTGAGGAGATGAGAGTAACATGATAGAGCATGCGTGATACTACAGCGGGTAATGGCAGTGCTGTGCGGCTACATAAAAACATCTTCAGAATGGGTTGGGGTGTAAGCAGTGTGTCTGGGACAAGTTAAGTTTGCTGGAAGAGAGGTGCTTGGCATCAGGGAACAAGGGCTAAATATTTTCTCACCTTGGTTGCTTAAGGCTAGATTGTCATGTTTCTTTGGAACAGTTGCTGACGTCATAACCAAGTTGTCCTGTAGCAAATGAGGTTCATCCCTTTTTTCTGCTTATAAAATTTACTCATCTTCAGGGTCCAGTTTCCCTTCTTTCCAGGGAAGCTTTTCCTTGGGCTCTCAGAATAATAATGCAAAAATTTGAAAAAGTAATACTACCTCACTAGAGTCTATATTCTAAATTGTTAATTTCTTCTCTTTGACCCTCACTTGGTTTTTCTCTGTAATTTGGATAGTACTTTATGTGACTGCCTTGCCTACTAGTTTGAAAGTTTTACTTTAATTTTATACTTAGCCCTGTAGCTGGCATAATGCCTTTTATTTAGTAAACATGCCAAAATTTAGATGTAGAAATGAGTCACTTTACCAAGATTGCAGGAGAGAGAATTTTATTTATCTTTTTATACTGTAGCATTTCAGGATCAGTTTTAGTATTGACAGATTGATCTAGTAGAAATAATTCTTAACACCTAAAATACCTGTTTGTGAATTGTCCCTCATTTGCTTGCTAATATATTTTTTCCCTCTGCCCTAGCATTTGGTTTCAGCCTTTGAGCATGCTGTATCTGCACCATCAGTACACTCAAAACTTGACTAACTTGGGTTGATCATAGTGGCACATGCTTATAATCCTAGCACTTAGAGGCTGAGGCAGGAGGAGGATTGTGAATTTGAGACCAGCCTGTGCTACACAGGGAACTGGCTCAGAAATCGAAGTGAGAGGTGAAGGGGCAAGGGAGAGGTTAGTTCTATTTTTGTGGTTTGGACGTTATATTCCTGGGGATCTATTCTTAGCTTTCTCATTACTAACCCTAATTTTGTTCACATGTGTCTTCCAGTGCTCTGAACACCTACATGGTCTTGTAATTGTCTGTATTCTTATCTGTGTTCTCTGTCAGAATTTTGGTTTAGAGAGAACTGGGAATGTGCTCACTTTTGCACCAAAGGCCTTTTTCTGTCTCTGTCTCTGTCTCTGTCTCTGTCTCTGTCTCTGTCTCTGTCTCTGTCTCTGTCCCTGTCCCTGTCCCTGTCCCTGTCCCTGTCCCTGTCCCTGTCCCTGTCCCTGTCTCTCTGCCACTGGCTCAGTGTTAGCATTTGTCGAATCAGTTAGTGAATACATTTACATAAATACTAGTGCCCAAAATGTGCCAGGTAGTTGGCTAACACAGCTCTTGCTCTGAAGGAACTGATAGCTTCACAGAGTGAAACAGGTGTGGTGCTTCGGAGACAGTAAACTGGAGGAGTGTGCCGGAAGTTAAAGGTAGTAGGAGGGCTTGCTGCTTTACACAGAATGATCAGGAAGATTTCTGCAAAGAGGTGACATTGAAGCTGGGTCCTTGACTGGGAAAAAGAAAGAGCCTTAGGAAAATCTAGGCAAAGAGCATATTCTGTTAGATGAGAGAGAGGCCTATGAGCTGTGAAGTAGGTGAGCGCAAGGGGACGTAGGGTGCAGCTGACTTGTGGAAAGGTTACCTAGCTCCGCGTGGAGAAAATACTATCGGTAAATACCTACTTGGTAGGTGAAATTCTTCGTATTTTTTGGGAACTAGATCTAGGTTCCTTCAGTTTTGATAATTTAATTTTGTAGAGAATTCAGGTGCTTATTCATTAGTAAGGAAGAATATAAAAAACTTGTAAATGAATTTATCTCTTGTTTCTGTTTCAGATTTTGAGGACGATGATTTCTATGGCCAGTCTGTAGAGGATGATTATTGTATTTCGCCATCAACAGGTGAATTTTTAAAATAACTTTGATTTGTGTGTTTAAATATATCAGGTAAATATTGTCATTTTAGGACCAGAGTGTTCCATAAGATTTAACATTTAAAAAGAATATGTAACGTTTAAAAAGATACATATATGTTAATTTTTAAAGGTATGTATAGTGATTTCTTTAACTGTGAGTAGTTTTTAAAGTTTTGATTCATCATTTAGTTTCAAACAGTTTGAAGAAAATGCTGAAGGCTGGTTTTTCCAATATTCATTGCAATATACAATGAATCTAAATGCACTAGGATGGTAATTTAGTTGATAATGAAATTCTAACACCTCTAGAGGTACCTAGCAGTTAATCTTATATCCTCCAGGGCATTTTTAATGTGAGGAATAGGATAGACTTTGCTTTTCGCACAGTACTTTAGTTGTTTTAATTGATGTACATATTTACAGATTACAGTGTGATACTTAGTATTTTAGCTTGTCTGCTGTTAAACAGTTTGGTAAATAAACCGAATACATGTTCTTCAGACTACTGATAGAGCCACAGATGTAGAGCTTGAATTCTTGTGGTTCTGCATCAGCTACAACTTCTGTCTCATCTCTCCGAGATCCTTCACTGTCACATAAAGAAAACACTCAGGTTCTTTCCAATAGAGGCTGAATTGGTTAACCTTTCATGCACGGTGTCTTTAAATTTCAGCTTACTGTAGAAAGAGTGGGGGAAAATGCCCTGTTAAATTTTAATATTGAACGGGGTATAATTTACCTATAATTAGATGAGGCATAAATACAATTTATAAAACTCATTTTCTAAAAATTTAAAAACTTAACATAATTAACTTTACTATCTGGGTCCAATGCCCAGTATTGGATAAGAACAAGGCTCTGGAGAGACTCCCTTTGTCTTTTTGTGAGGTTGCAGCAAATAGGAACTGTGAGCTAGAATCTTCCTTGATCTTGGCCTTTCTGGCCTCTAGAACTGTGAAAAATAAATTTCTGTTTTCTATAAACAGTTTTTATACGGTATTTTGTTCTAGCACCTTGAACAGTCTCTAAGACATCCTTCCTATTTATTTATTTATTTATTTGGCGGTACTGGGGATCGAACTCAGGACCCTGCGCTTGCTAGGCAGGCGCTTATTCCACTGAGCTATATCCCCAGCCCCTACCTATTTATTTATTTATTTTTTAATGCAGTAAATTTTTATTTAAGGAGGTTCACATGTAATTCCTTCAGTACCCAGGAGGGTCACTTTACTGAGGTTGTCTTTGTCTTTAAGATAGCCCTCTTTAAAAGAACTGATGCTTAAGCTGGTCATTTTATCTGCCCACAATTTTTTTTTTTAATCTCCACTTGAATTATGGACAAACAACGGCAGTTTCAAAACTTCCGGGATATTAGGTCCAAATTTCTTCTAGCAGTTTACAATTTAGGAGCACTTAGGGTGGATGGATCTGCCTTGCACTGCTACTGTCCCTAAACATGCATGAATTCATATTCATTTCCTAAGCTGTTCACAGAGGAGCAGTACAGATCTCTAGGATATTTGAATATCTAACGTTAAGGGAAGAATTACTAGATTTTGCATATTTTTTCTGTCTTGTAGTGCATTAGCACAGGCCTAAGAAACAGACCTGTGGGCAAAGTGAAACCATACTGTTACCCTATGAGGCATTTCCAGTCTTTCATATATTAATTACAGTATAGTCTGCTAGGCTGTCCTATAAATTGTACCTGCTTTAATCTTATTTTTAGTCGCTGAAGGCAAGATATATTCCTTGTGACATTCATCATTTTTTAAATTTGTAGTCCTAAGTGCTGTAGCTTATGTCTTTCTTCTGCCTGCGATGTGTTAATCTGACCCGTGCCTGGCTTGTTGTATATGGGCCTGCTTTGAGAGTCAAGTACTTCTCTCACTGAGCCTAATCGTGGCCTTTCTTCTTCTGCTTTAGTGTTTCATAACCATCGGTCAGGAATCTGGCCTAACAGACAGAAACTATTGTGCCCGTTACTAGAGGGAACGTAATATAAAACTTGTCAACCAGGTATGACAGAACAGAAATGCAAAAAGGACAACCAAAATTTCAAGAAGGTTGCCCCTTCAGGGAGCGTTTACCGTTGCTAGTTCTCAGGGAAGCCCAGGGACCACGTTGAACGAGTGTCTTGGAGGCTGTGGGTGTGTAGTGGGGCCGTGGCTGGGATGACAAGGGCAGGGCTCTACTTCGCTCCTTTTCCCCTGAGGCTCACAGGAGGGGTGTGGAGCGGCCTCGCAGACCTCCACGGAGGGCGGCGCTGCCTGGCGGAGGCAGCTGCCTCTGGAGGGACCCTGTGAAGCTGAGATTCAGCCTTTTGAAGAGTGGGCTCCATCCCGGCTGTTTGTGGAGTCTGGGGAGTGAAGGGGCAAATGGCTGCTGGTTGTGGTAATTCTGGAAAACCTGAAAACTGATATTAATTGCTGTTTACTGGAACAAGCTGCTTCGGTCAAGCGGACTATTGTCAGGGTGAAGCTGACTGGAACGGGAAACAAAAAGAAAGCAGACGTGCCTTCCTCCTCTAACCTTCCCGAAAAGGAGCCAGTTGGCAAAGAAGCGTGCTTTATAGAGACATGAACCCAGCATTGTAAGGATGATGCAAATACGGTTAGAATCTGAGATAACTTAGTAAATAGCACTCTAGAGCTCAAGGGACTCAAAGGAGGGCATTTTTAGGAATTAAAGAAATCTCACTTTTCCAAAGAATCCACTATTCACTTTCCCTTTGGGTTTTGCACAATTCAGCATCGTAGTTGGCGAGTTAAACTGCATCTTAGAGGCAGCAGTGAGGTCTGGGAGCCCTGTCTGCATCCCCCACGTCCTGTGTTCGGGAGGGGGAATGGTATGTTCGCGTAATTGAAGTGTAGTATTAGAATTGAGTTTTTTAAACATCTCTCTTACATGGCAAATAGGGTTGGAGGAGGCACCCAAGTGGCTGGAGATAGACGAGGTGGGAGACTGTTCACACCTCTCCAGAGGAGATAGGCTTTTTAGAACTGTGTTCTTAAAGCGTGGTCTCCGTACCATCAGTAGCGCTTGAGAGTTCTGTAGAAGTGCAGTTTGCGAGCTCCACCCAAGGGGCACACTTGTGGAAGGCCCAGCAGCTGTTCTGACAGGCCCGCCAGATCGTGTTTATGGCTTGGTTGGAACCTGTTTGTGTAGGACACAGAGGCAGCCTTGGGTTTGGAGGAGGAGTTCCAGAGTTTTACCAGGGTTGAGGTATTGCATAACACTGGGGCCCGATAGGTCCCCTAGAGTGATTACTGACCGACCCCTTCCTGTTGCAGGCTAACACTGCTTCACGTGGGCTTATTCGGGTAAATAACATTTAATCTTGAGTAATGAGCCAGTAGTACAAAGGCCAGACCTTTGGAAGGTATTTTTTTAAGATTTGCCTTTGTAGCTTTGTTGTTTGAGGACAGGATCAGAGTTTATCCATGTTTCTCCTAGGTACTTTTGTGTGTCTTACCTGTGTTTGTGTTCTGGACAATCTGACTGAAAGTTACTTAGTTACACATTAAGAAATCAGCTGACATCACCAAAGCAGGAGATAGGTAAATGGTTTTGAGTTTCTTCTTGGCAAACTATTTTAGCAAAAGCATCTGAACGTAGATTTACTATTTTTAAAACCATTTGCAGAATAGTAACTTCAGAAAGATTGTTCCTCTGTAGTGGTATATTTTCAAGTAATTGCCAATAAAAGTGAATAGTTTGAGTACTTTCTGTTAGGCGGTTTGCTGTAGCAACAGCAGTAGGATTTGTTGTAAAGGGATTTTTTGCTTCTTTGTGAAATCAATATGTATTCCTATGAATAACGTTGTTGGCTGAACACTTTTTAGAGGAGTTTTTTTATGTTACAGATTAACGGAACAAGTGAAAGCTTGAGATGTTCAGTATAGTAAACATTTGCTCATGTGGTTTGTTTTTCTTTATCCCCTTTAGGATGTTTTCTACTTGTAAATAAAATAACTTCAAGTTTACACACAAAAAAGAAGCCACTGTGTCATTAAAGAGACTATTATACTCACAGTCTAGGGAAGTCTTTACCAGTTAGTACAAATTTTTCTGTAAAATTTATCAGCACATACATAATTTTTTTAGTTCTAAGCACAGCTTTCTTGATGAGAAGGTAATTTCTAGTCAGTGTGGTGACTCACGCCTGTAAACCCCACTTCTTGAGAGGCTGAGGTAGAAGGATCACAAGATGAAGGGGAGCCCGAGCAATTTAGCAAAACCCTGTCTCAGGATAGCAAATACGACAGAGGAGGTAGCTCACTCGCGAGCTCTTGCCAGAATGTGTGAGGCCCTGGGCTCAGGACTAGTATGTCATAGGTAGACGCACACGCACAAGTGATTTCTAACTTGCACAGATTTTTGGTACTGAGTGTTGAATATATGTCACAAGTGGGGATCACTCATATATAAAACTATATTTGAATGATTGTATATTATGTTTCAAGGAATGTGATTAGAGGTTCAATCCTTATTTGGTCCATTCCTGGCTCAGCCAATAGTGTCAGTTTATGTGTTTAAAAAAAACCAAACAAACCTGCTGAAGGTCTTGTTTGCACAGCTTGCTGCTACCTCTGGTCAGTGGAACCCGTAATCCTGACAGGACATAGGACTGGGCTGGTGAATTCGGGAGATTCACATTCTAGGTAGAAGAAAGAACAGTTCTTATACAGTGCCCTCTGTGAGACTTGTTTTGGGAGATTCATAGGGTTCATATAAATTGCAGCAGAAGAGAGCTAGGAAAGGAAATAAGAACCAGACTCTGGAAGTTGTTTTTAATTTTGTGTTTGTGCTATCAAGAACCCCTGTAAGAGTTTATTTAAGTAAGGGGGATAGTATTTTATGCAGGTAACTGATGACAGTAAGCAAAATAGACAAGAGCTAGGAGGATGAAAGGGAAGATTGTAGGAATTCCTGAGAGTATGTACAAAGAGTTGTGATGGTATGGATCAGCTGGGAGGAATTGTTGAAATACGAACTTCCTGACCCCTTCCAGTACCAGTGTATCAGAATCTCTGGGGGAAGAGCCTTGAGAGCTGTGACCTTTAGTGAGTGCACATCTAATTTTCATCTTTCATCAAGATGTTTAGCAAACAATTTTAGGTAGTTTCAGTTGCTTAGGTATTGAATTCTTTGAACTTTTGTCAGTGCCTTAAGTTAAAAAAAAAAAAAGTTGAGTGTCTTTTCTTGGAAAGCACTTGGGTCAAAGTTTATGATTTAAAATTTTAGAGAGTAATATTTTGTATTTACTATTTCCTCAACTTTGTCTTCCTGTCATGTAATTTTTATTTTATTTTCTGCCTTGTGGGCTGTCATTTCAACTTCAAAGGTTTGCGCTGCTTTCCCTCTCTCCTCCTTCGTGGGCCTTTTCCTGTGGGAGTTTTCCTACCCTGCTTTTCTCCCTGGCACACCTGCCCCTACAACTTCTGGAGGCGTGCCACGAAGCAGGTATATGGGTTAGATGTATGTATGGCGGAGGTGCTAGTGGTATTTGGAAACCCCTTAGAATAGTTAGCTCCTATGCTTTAAGGACTTCTTCCCTGTTAGTCTTTCCTAAGTGAAACTCCTTATTATTATTATTATTATTATTATTATTTTTTTTTTTTTTTTATTTTATTTTTTTTGGCGGTACTGGGGATCGAACTCAGGACCCTGCGCTTGCTAGGCAAGTGCTTATTCCACTGAGCTATATCCCCAGCCCCCTAAGTGAAACTCCTTAAGGGAAGTATCTGATTTCTTATTTTTTTCATGTTTTGTTGTGTCTTAGGTTTCATCCTTACAGTTAAAGGTATGAGAGGAAATTGGAGGAGGTGTGTTTGTTAATTTTAGGCTAAACTGAATAGTGTCTTACTATGTTGCCCAGGGTGGCCTTGAGCTTTCTGATCCTCCTGCCTCATCCTCTGGAGTAGTTGGGATTTTGGGCATGCACCACCACAACTGGATAGTACTTCTGGGTTATGTAAAATGTAAGATTCCTTGGATTTTAAAGTATGTCCTTACTGTCTATACCACTTTGAAATAAAGAGCTGTCAATCTAAGTTTTAACACTAAGATGACCTTGGATTATACGAAGCATCTCTTGAGATTTTACCTGAAAAAAGTGGTTCTCTTAGAGAATTTATAAGATAGGATTTTTTTTTTTGCTCTTCAATCATGAGAATTATAATAGTTGTGTCATCTACTTGTACACGAAGGGGAGGATGGGAAATTTGGTGAAATGACCGTGTAGATTGGGGGAAAGAATGAAGAACATAAAATACTAAACAGTAGCACTGTGTAAGGGCATTAGAACAACATTTTGGATATGTTTTGTGTTAGTGTACTTTTGTTTTTATCCATTATTATGAAACGTGGATCGTTGGTTGTGAATGGCAGATCAGAAGCTTCAATTTTTATATTAACTTATGTAAGAAAAGTGAATGGGAAACAGTTACACTACAGCGTTCTTCAATCCTTGTATTTTCTAGCTGCTCAGTTTATTTATTCACAGCGTGACAACCCTTCAGTTGTTGAGCCCGTAGAAGAGTGTTACTATGATGACCCGAAGGGCTCTTCTCATTCTCTGTCACACCAACAGCTAAGTGGAATCGATCAAGGTATAGTAAAAACCACGTGTGTATGTTGTTTACTAGAAAATAATTAATAATCAAATGTAACTGAATTTTATTGTGATTGTGCATGATGGTGACTGGGATACAAGCATATCTTACATCTTCAAGGAAAATTTACACTTGATGAAATACATTTTATGAGTAGTGTATTTAGCTGTGTGATTACAGAATTGGTTGTATGGATATTGTTTAGTATCTGAAATTTTTGATTGATCTAGTCCATTCTTTCATCTCTTTCATAGGGAAAAAACTCCAGTGATTTGTTAAAAGAACTTTCTAGGAACTTTTTCCCACAGGCTCTGTGTGGAGCTCATGATTAGATTATAGAAGTGTCTTTATTTGTAAAGATGTGAAGTACCAAAGGCTTTAAAAAAACTGTGGAAGACCCAAATGATAAGTGTCTTGATTGCTCACTTTTGTGCACATTAACGTTCAAGATAAAACTTGTACATGGTAATGACACTGTGTGCTTATTTTCAATTCTCTTACTTTGGGTTTCTTTTATAAGAAAGTTCCAAATGTAATATTGCTGCAAATGTCATTCAAGCTGTGGATTGTAGCAGAGCTGAAATACTGCATCAGTAATACCACCTAGTGAGTGGTGCCAAGCTGATTTTCTTTTTCTGAATTGTGACTTTTTCTGTAAATACTTTCAAACTGAAAGTCTATAGTAATTACTTTGAAAACAAAAAATACAGAAATCTGTGAGCTGATTTTTGAATGTCAATAAATTTATACCAGTTAAATGAAGAAAAAAATGGAAAGCATAAATGCACAAAATTAGAAAGCAGAGACAACAGAGGTAGCAAAAATTCTTTGTCAACTCTGCAAATGCATTTGTAAATCTAATAAAGTTTGTAGAGGAGGTAGTCCATAAAGCTCTTAGTAGTATTGAATTGTGTTTTTAAAGCGTGTTACCATGGTGGGATGAGAGGACAGGAACAGAGTGGGGGTTTTGTCCTGTTGCTGTTGTGTATGTCTCAGTGGATAATGAGTCAGTAGGTAATAAAATCCAGAGTGAGTTTTGAGAAGCAGAGTTCATCTTCCAGCCAGACTTATATAAGGAATTGTGTGATGTCGATAGAACGATTGTAGCTTCCTTTTACTAAACGTTGTCCACATTCTGTTCCAGAGTGCTATTCATTTTGTTTAGGGTATTTTATCTTCACAGCAGCCTTATGAGATAAGAGAAGAGCTCACAGAAAATAGCTCACAGAAATGAGTCACAGAAAAGCGCTTGGCCGAGGAGCACCAGCTAATAAGTGGCATTTAGGACATGGACTAAGCCAATCTGCCACTGTAACTTCCACTTTTAATCTTCTTGGTCCACCACGTCTTCGTATATGTATAGAAAATAGTTTATAATTAACTAGAAATTCTCATGCTAACTAACTATGCCAAATGTTCTGTTCTACTTTCAGTATTCATGTTTTTACCAAATAGGTATTTTTTCCTCAGTATTACTTATTTGCTTTTTAAAACAAACTGCACTGAAGCAAAGAAAAATTGCCCAACTATTTGAACTTACATATTTTTATTGCTGTTTGTTTATTTTTGAGATGTAGATTCACTAGGTAGTTAAGGCTGGCCTCAAATTCAGGATCCTCTTGCTTCAGCCTCCCAAGTGCTGGGATTATAGGCACATGCCACTGCACCTGGATCTTGAGGAATTTATTTTAAATAATTAAAAAATAGAGCAAAGTATCAAATGCTCTTTTAAAAGAAGAAAAATTACTGCTATTAGATTTCTTGTACAGCATATAAGCATGTAAAATACAGTGTAAATTGCATTGCAAATTGGTTTCGTGCGATAGGGAGTTCAAAAACTTTAGTTCTGTTTGACTGTTGCTAACTTAGTAATGCTATGATTCCCCCATTCTTATCTTTAAAAAATTAGAATTTGCCTGATATATCTAGCTCATAGGGTTATTGTGAAGTAAACAAACTACAGAAGTTGTGTTGTGTATGTGTGCTTAGGGTGTGCCTAGCGTGAATTATACATGTAAAATGTACAATTGACAAGTGTTTTATATTTTTTATGTGTGTGTGTGTATTCATATTTATTTTTGTTTACTGCTCTTAGGTACCAGATTCTCTTTTAAATTCTAGAGATACAAAGCCTCTCATCTCATTGACTTTACATTGGTTAATATTATTTGTTACATTTTATAATAATGTCTTAGAAAATTAACAGCAATTTAGGCACTTCAAGTTTTAATTTTGTTTTTATTGCTTTATTTTGTGGGGCTGGAGATTGAACCCAGAGCTTCCTGCATGGATGCAGATGCTCTATTGCTGACTGCTCCCAGCCCCTCAGTTTTTTATTTTAAGAATAAATGTTCATTCTCTTAATCTACTAGACTTCCTTATTTTTATGTCTTCCTTGTTTTTAAATAGTCTTGAAGAATGATTTTAGTTGGTTAGAAAACTGAAGTTGGCATTCAGGAAAACTTAAAGAATTTTTGAACTGTAGGATACAGGCTTGGTGATTAACTGTTCAGTAACAAGTTAGAAATCATCTCACTTCTCTGTGCAGGTGAGAAGTGATCAGTGTACATGCTTCTCGTCCTTGTCTGAAAGTAGGCACTAGGGCAGTGGTGCTGAACCTGTGCCCCTTGTGTTACTGTGTTCTTCTTTAAAGATAAAAGATAAGAGTTGTTTTTCTTCTAATCAGAAACCTCAGTATTCAGGTTTAATTTCAGTATTAGCAGTTTGTGTGAGTAAGTGGGTTTGGGGTTGCAGTTTGGACACTTGGTCTCTAAAAGTTTTGCCGTCACTGTATTAGGGTATGCCATTTACACTTTCTTCAAGTGTTAGTATTATTTAGGAGTCAGATGTCATAGTCATGGATGAAAATAGATATTAGGATTTACAATTTATGTTTTCCCCCCAAACATTAGTGTTACTGAGGAACATTTATTGTGATGACCTCTTAGTGGAATTGTTCATCTGATAAGGGAAGACAGATATATTTTAGATAAGTGGATTATAAGTAGTTTTTGCTCAAGCAAAAGAATGTTTTAAATCCTTAAATCAATTTCAAAGATCGAAGGTTCTTTCGTGGCACCTTTTAGCCTAGCTGTGCTCACTGTTGTTTGTTCTAGCTCGTCTTTATTCCTGTCTTGAGCACATGAGAGAGGTGCTGGGGGACGCCGTGCCAGATGAAACCCTGATCGAAGCCGTTCTGAAGAGCAAGTTTAATGTGCAGAAGGCTTTGTCATTTGTTCTGGAACAAGATAATGTGCAGAATTTGAAGGACAAGAGCGGGAGAGTAATGTCTACAGGGAAGATACCAAAAGGTATGCCTTTACTTGCTCTCTTTCCATTGTTTTACTTAGTTAATGCTTCAAGAGATGTTTTAATTTGCTCGAAGTGTTACAAGAAAATTAATTTGCTTGGGCTGTTAAAATCTTGTGTGTTACAGTTAACAGGATTCTTTACCAATTGACTTTTCTACTTTGTGAATTTTTAACTAAGTACTGTTTCCTTCCCTCTGTCACAAACTATTTTTTGGTTGTTTCACTACTTGTTTGAATAACTAGCAGAACATAGAGGAAATAAAATCACATAAAACAAGACTTTTTCCCCTGGTTGTTAGTGTCATAGAAAACTACTTAATTTTTTAAATTCTAATGAGATAGGAGATAGAAGTTAGTAGTTACCATTTAATGTTAAATCCTTTTATGTTTATATCATGCATAAATATAGTTCATTTTACCTAAAGGCCATTAAGTATTGTAAGTATTATAATTATACTACTCTTGCATTCCGTAGACCTTTAATTTTAAACCTATAGGATTTGAGGTTATATTTCAAATTTAGTTGTCAGCAGGAACAGGTATCATTATATTAATTGCTATGCTACCTGTTGGTAAGAGCGTGATGATTTGTTCACTATGTTGATATTTCTTACATTTCTTATAACCAGTGGTCTAGAATATTGCTATGTCATAGTTGCATACAATCTGTTACCAGGAAATAAAAGTACTTTTTGTAGGGAGGGAACACAAATCTGTGTGTACTTTTAACTGACCTTTATGGGAATGAGTCTGTCATATGTCATCTAAATTAATAATGTATCCCATGGTAGAAATTACAAATTGTTATTTGGGGACTGAACCCAGGGCCTTAGGAATGCTAGGCAGACTATCTGCCACTGAGTTATATCTCCAGCCTTTTTAAAAATTTTATTTTTGAGACAGGGTTTTGCTAATTTTCTCTTGGGGGTCTTGAGCTCATGGTCTTCCTGTTTCAGTCTTCTGAGTATCTGGGAATTATAAGCATCCACCACTGTGCTTGGCTTGTGCTTGTTTTTTTTTTTTTTTTTTTTTTTTGAGACAGGGCCTTGCCATGTAGTTCAGGCTTGCCTTGAGTTCACTTTGTAGCCCAGGCTGGTCTCGAACTCTCAGTGATCCTCCTGCCTCAGCCTCCCGAGTGCTGGGATTACAGGTGTGCATCACCACACCTGGCCTTGTATTTATTTATTTTTGGTCTTTTTGAAACAGATTCAGGCTGTAGTTCAGGCTGGCCTTGAGCTCACTTTGTATCCAAGACTGGTCTCAAACTTGCAATGATCCTCCCTCTTCAGCCTCTCAAGTGCTGGCATTACAGGCTTATGCCACCATGCCTGGCTCATGCTTGTGTGTAATGTGTTGAATTATAGCAGAAATTGAACATAGTTTTTCATTTTTTAAAGTTTTGAATTTGAAACAATTGTGGCTGTTGTTATGATAAAACCTCATGTTAAATTTGTGAATAGTAGAACACTGACTTGGTACTATTCACATTTGTAATATTAGGAAAGAAAGTATACAAATTAGATTGTTAAGGAAAGATTATGTTTCTTTATTATGATTTTATAGTGTGCTCATTTAATGTTAGGCAATGATCAAATACTGGTTTATTTATGTCATAATTAAAAGAAATCATTTAGTAATTAAATGCCTTATTTCATATTTCCTTTTGGTTGCTGTGACTTGTCTTCTTCATGTGTCAACCTGCTCACTTGAAAATTAATGGCTCTTGTAAGGTAAGGAGTCTTATTTTCTTCCTCTGAAGTTTTAGCTGATAATATTCAGAGTTCTTACTCCCAATCAGAAAATCATTTGGATTGCACTAGCAAATCCTTTGACTTTTCTAGCTTAGTAGCAAAAGATGGATCTTACAATTCTTCAGTTGTACCAAGTCAATATTTACTTCATAGAAAAAAGAAATTTGACAGACCTAAAAGTGAAAAGGAGCTAGAATTATGTAAGTTACCAAAAGAGCTTTCATTAGCTGACCTAATTCATGATATGCCAAGAGAGTCTTATAAAAGCCATCCACCAGTGAGACTGTCATCCGCAGATAGTTTGGAAAGTGTGCTTTCAAAGAATGTAGGTGCTGATTTGTTAAGACCTCATGCATCTGAATGTGTTGCCAAAGACAACTGTGTTTTCAAAGGAATACCAGATTTAAAATCTTTAATGACAGAGTGCACAGCAGACAAAAATGTATTTATTCAAAACAGTTCAGTACCTGATTTCCAGAACATTCCAGCAGAAAACAGCTTGAGAAGTTTGAACAATCCTTTGCACTTACCTAGTTCAGTGGAAAATCCAATTCTTGATAATTTAAACCCTAGTAAAAAGACTGATGTTGGAAATGTTTCTTTAGTTGAACAAAGTGCCAAGAACTACATTTTAAAAAATGACAATTTGCAGTTTTCGCACTGTGGAAGTCCATCCCTAGTTGAACTGTTTCAGGAGCATAAAGAAAATGATCCAAGCCAGTGCTTTAGTCTATCTGATCTTTGTGGTCCGTCTTCTGCCAGTTTCAGAGATCTAAGTTTGGGGTCCTTTCCCCTGTCACAGTTAGCAAGTCATTGTCAGTCTTCTACTGGAATATCAGAATTAACAGGGTCTCTGTCATCATTGATATTTCATAAAGCTGCTCCTACAAGAGATCTTGAGAATTTGTCCCTTTCTGATTTGATTGCGGAAACCATTGATGTAGACACTGCTCAGATTAAGGAAGATTCCTTTGAGCCCAGCTTATCTGAAATGAGGTCTTCTGGAATAGATTCAAATATCGATCTTAGTGTCCTGATAAAAACTCCAGATTTTGTTACAAAGCCTAGAGTTGACCAATCAGTTGCTCCAACATTAGGAACTAAAGTTCTGAGTTCAAAGTTAGGGAAAAATTTCAGTTCTTGTAAGGATAACAAGAAAAACAGTAAAAGCTCTCTGACTAGGACACCACCTTTTTCTGTCTCTTGGACCAAGGCCCTTGCTGCTAGACCTTCTGCTTTTGCTTCAACACTGTGTCTTCGTTACCCGCTGAAAAGCTGTAAGCGGCGAACCCTTGACCTCTATAAGACTTTTCTTTATAGTAGACAAGTTCAAGATGTAAAGGACAAAGAAATAAGCCCTCTTGTAGCAATAACACCATTTGACTTCAAATCAGCCTCTCCTGATGACATTGTGAAAGCTAATCAAAAGAAAGCATTTACTCGAGAATAGTAACAAAAGGAAAACCTGGTTATCGTTGTAGAGCTTTTTATTTTAAATTAGCTTAAAGCCTTTGTAGGATCACTTTATATTATGGGATTCAAATAATTGTTTTTACTAAAATTGTCTTAAGTCAGTCGAAAATAAGTCGATACGGATTTTTGCACTGAAAATTTTTTACTATATCTCTTTTTAGTGATAACTGGCTTTGTGTTGATAGCCCGTAATGAGTGTATGTTTACAAAGTGCATATGGCAACTTGATATGGTGAAGTTGAAACTCAGATGTTTTTGTTTGCCATTCAACTTTATAAGTTTTTATGAGATATTTTCTCCTACAAAATATTTTTGTGCTTTTTTCCCTTAAAAATGCCACCACCTTGGATTATTATAGTGTAAAGATTATTCTTATAATACGTGGCATAGCAAAGCTGATATGTAATTATATTTTAAAATGTTCTTGGTATACTTTCCAATGTCAATATTTTTGTGTAGATGAATTCTAAAACTTTTCTATTAGAAAATTTTAAAATTTCTAACATTTGAGAGTGCTATGGTTATGGTTGAAATACATTTTTAATGGTAATAAAATGAAAATCTTTTAAGGGACCATATAAATATGAAGCTGGATAATACATAAGCTATTTTTATACATTTTCAAAATCATTTGTCATAAAACAAATATACTTTAAAAATAAATACAGGATATTTTCAAGTATGGTTGCATGTTCTTTGTTTTTTTTTTTTTTTTTTTGGCGGTACTGGGGATCGAACTCAGGACCCTGCGCTTGCTAGGCAAGCGCTTATTCCACTGAGCTATATCCCCAGCCCGGTTGCATGTTCTTTGAATAGACAGTTTCATCAGATCTTTTAAACTTTTTCTTTACAATAAATAACAAAATACGGAATTTTCGTTTTTTCCTACTGATGACTGTGTGCTCTAAGTGACCAAGTTTTACCAGTGGCTCTCTTGGTCCATAGAATTAAGTATTAATTCATCTCTATAGTGGTGATTGTGAATTCATCTCTATAGTGGTGATCAGAATCATTGGGGGATATTTTTAAAGCCCCAGTGCTGTCTTTGCTCCAGATCTGCTGAGTCAAGCGTCAAGCTCTTCTGGGTGGTGTGCTTTCAGGATGACCCCAGGTGATTCTGACGTCTACTTCTTGAGAGAGAAATCAGTAGAATGGAATTATTAAGGCTGAAAATACCCGACCACCCTGATTTCTAGATATTAAGAAAATTACTAATTGGGAGAAATGTCTTTGGCATTAAGTAATGCAGATTTTATTAGTTGTTTTTTTTTTCAGGAGCAATACAGTAATATCTAAAGCATTAGTTCTTAAAGTAAAATAATTGGTCTTTTTTCTAGTAAAAAATACTTTTCTCTGGCAGCTGCTTTGATATATATTTGATATGTTTTGGCATTTTATTTTTTGTTCTGTTATTTTCAGGGTGACATTCCAGTATTTTAGCTCTGTACGATTTAATTTTCTTTTTTTTTTTTGGTATGGGGATTGAACTCAGGACCTCTCACATGCTACGCAAAGTGCTACACTACTGAGCTGTACCCCAGCACTTTTTTTTTTTTTTTTTAGAACTTTGATACACTCTCATTCAGTTGCCCAGGCTGGACTTGAACTTGGTATGATTAGCCTGCCTCAGCCTCTTGAGTAGCTGTATCATGTTTTTGTGTCTCGGTAGGAATAGTTAAGATGTGGTTAAGATGCATGTATCTTCATTATTTATGACCAAATACTTCTTGATTTCTTGTGATGCCTTTTTAATTTTTGTGTTTTAGTTTTTGGTTCTGGGATTTGAAGCCAGGGCTTTATACATGGCAGGTGAACTCCTCTACCACAGTGCTGCATTACTAGTCCCTATTTTTTTAGAAAAAATTTCAGTGCACATATTATAGATGCTTAGGTGATTGTAACAATTGCAAACTGTATTTTATGATTGACCTTAAACTCTGAATTATCCCCATCTGCTGAGTTTGTTTTTCTAGTCTTGAACCGTGATCAATTTAGTAAATTTGAACTGTGTACTAGTATTTGATTCATCAAGCTGACTTATGTATAGGCACTCCCCAACTTAGATGTGAATTATATTCTAAGAGTTTGTAACTGACGAAAATTCCCAATAAAGTTTTTTTCCCAGTAAAGTCTTATATAAGTGGTCCACTTTATGCACAAATCCCCAACTCTTAGCCCACACAAAGTTGAATAGCAGTACTATTATTTTACCTTCTTTTATAACTAATTTTCAAGTGGAAAATACATTTCTTTTAAAGCCATTAAGCAGGTTTTGTAGAATGAGCTGGGCCTCACTTCGTTGGCTGATTATGAGTGAAATTGTCACTTATGAGGTTCTTTCTGCAGAGGAAAAATTCTATAGTACAAGGTGATTAGAGACAGCAGCAGTATTTAAATGAGCTTTCAGTCTTTCTGCTTTCCTTTTTTTGACTGGCTACTGGCCTGTCAAGTGTGCACCTGACAAACATTTGCCCAGTTCACTGAGGGAACGTCAGTTTTTGAGATTCATGGGCTGGAACCAAGAACCTCCTCCTACCCTTGGCCCTTGGCCCAAAGACAAGTACCTCTTTGTTTATGGACATATTCTTTGTGATTGTGGTTGCACTGAATGTATGTTCTGCACCACCTGCTGTTGATTGACTGGCTCCTGTCTGGGTAGCTCAGGTCTGCTAAGTGTTTTGGTTTATTTTTCTAGTTTGTCTCAATTTTGAGATGCTAAGCTACTTTGCATTATGATCAAATGCATTAATATTACAGGAATAGAAATATCATAATTACATTCTTATTGATGTAAAAAGGACACTACAATTATCTTTTTTGCCCTTCACTTTTTGTTAAGTGATCTAATGTCTGTGCATGTTTTATTGCATTCCAGTCCTAATTTGACTGGATGTGGTTTTTCTTAAAGTCAATTGCCATGAACCAGGGTTACATTTCTTTACAGAATACTGTCATTTTTGTCCCTCACCCCCCAGTAACTGGCGTTCTGACCTACTTTCCTTCCTTTAGCTGTGAATTTTCCCTTTTGAACTTCGCCTGCTTCCTTAGCATAGAAATGGTAATTATTCTCAGTGTTTTGTATTTTAAGTTTTAGTACTCAGTGGGAAGTCATAAGCTGTCATACTTAGGATAAAACTAGCAAGGTGCTTTTTCCTTCGCGGGTAAAAAGAAGCACTTGAGATGAACATACAGTTGAGAGAAAAATAATGGATTCTTACATGATTATTTACCTTGTAAACTGACTTTGATTCTATGTTGGACCATTGTATATTGCAAAAACTGTATCAGCAAGCTTTCAGTTTTGTGTTCACAGAAGTATATATTTGATTATAAAATTGGTTTTATAGTAGCTTATTTTCTATTACTTATATAAATAATGGTTTATAAAGAAAGACAATTGTAAAAGAGTTGTATATATACATTTTTCTAAAAGGTCCTGGCCTGTCAGCAAAAGAAATTATAGTTCTAAGATTTTCTTAAATCAAGTGTGAAAACAAAACAATGTATATATTCTAATTCTGTATAAACATGGTATTTCAGAATGGCCTTTTGACAGTTTATGCTGAAGACACTGCCTTGTTTCTATAAACATTAAAAATAATCTGTTTTTAAAGAATTTCTTCTATTTATTGCTTTGCACAGAGTAATATTTTTATTTTTTTAGTTTTACATTTTGTGGGACTGCCACAGAAATACTATTTAGTATTATATAGGTACTGTTGAATATGGGTGATTGCAGAGATGATAGTGGAAGGTAAAAGAATTGAGAGAGGGCACTGATTTATACTGTGTGACCTAAAGGAGGGCACCTTGTATGTAGAAGATACTCAAGGTGAACAAAGTCGCCATTCCTACATCTAAGGGGGAGGTGCGTCTGGGCAGACACGTGTGTATCTAACACGCCTGACATGTACAGCACTGCACGTCCCAGTTGTGTCTTCGTCCTCGTTCACACGACCTCATCCTCCTGTCTTGATTGTTGGTATTATCGTTCAGTTGCCAAAATCAGAAACCCAGCACTGTTCGTCCTTTGTCCTGTAGCTATTGTAATTGATTGCTGTTCCTGTTACTTCTACCTTGTAAATCCATAAATGTTTGCATGGATAAACACCTGTGCATTCACACAGAGCTGATTCTTGTTGGTTGGGTAGTTATATTTAATAAAGGCATTGCAAACACTGGAACATTGCTGTTGTAAGTTCCTGTGAACATCTGGTTATATTTCTGTCACTCTATAATCTTGTTTTATGTGTGTCTCTATTTATGTAGAGGTAAATTATTTAATATGTATTATTCCATGTCATTGATTCATTAACATTAAATTCATGGACAGTAGTACAGAAATACCTTATCTAATGTGCATTTCTGTTTCTAAGGTTCTTCCCCACTACCTTGTACCCAGGACCACCAGACAACGCTTTAGTGCTGTGCTTGCAAACCATTTTAAGCAGGAGAATTACTGACAAAAAACACAAAAATAGGAAAACATGACGCTAAATAAGCCATGAAAAGTGTACTCGTTTACAGTGTGAGCCGAAACAAGAAGGTAGAGTGTTGCCTTGTACAGCTCCGCCTGGGAACCTACCTGTTGTGTTTCACGTTGTTCGCTCTGGGTGTCTGCAAGTGACTGCCGAAGTACTGTGCAGGGATTTGGGGGTTACTCATCCAGAAGGGGTGAACTTGCAATTTTGGAATCCATGAATAGTGAGAATCTGCTGCATGTACTGGATTGTTTTTGCCCGCTATTCTCTATTTTTATTGCTTTTTTTTCCCTTAAAGTCCTTTAACTTTTAGTAGAGTTGTAGAGACACCTAATTGGTTTCTTGATTTTTTTTTTTTTCAGTTTGTTTCCACCTAAAATTCTTTATGTACTGTAGCCAGAGTCATTTTTCTAAAATGTAGATCTAATTTTGTATCTCCCTCTATAAACCTTTTTATTCCCTAAGCCAGTTTATGAACTGATTGCTGTGTTTTCACGCACAGAGACCTGAGCTTCCTCTGCTTCTGCAGCGCTCTCCATTCCCTTTCCCTCGTCTCCTCCAGCTGATCATTCTTCAGATTGCAGTTCAGTTACCGCTTTACTTTCAGCGTTGGAATGTGATGTACACCCACCCTGCTCCTTGTATGACCAGCCTGTGTGAAATCACAGTTCTCCTCCCCTCGCTCTTTTCTCTTGTAGCCCTGCTTTACTGTTTTTTTACAGCGCTTGTATCATTGACGTATCGTGTGTGTGTGTGTGTGCACGCGCGTGCGCGCGCGCGCAATGTAAATACACACATAGTTATCCTAAGGAAATTAGTCCTTGTAATAATTCTCATGTGCATGGAAAATACTTTTTTTGATTTCTGGTTTATCGTTTCTTAGATCACTTTTGAGACGATAAATTTTGTTTTTATACATTCAAACTTATATCTAACTTTTTTCTTAATAAGTTTTTTTTTGAAAGGTCTCCCTCCCTACTAGATAATTAAAACATAAAATCATTATATCTTCTAGTACATTTTTCTACAGTTGTAATTTTGAATGAGCTGTTGCTAAGGTCTAACATAGAAATTTGGTTTCCTTACCTTCTTTCATTGTAATGGAAAGGTGGATTTGTGACTGTAGTGTTTGGTGAATTATACATCTTTTACTTTGAAATGCCTCCATGACATATGCTGAATTCTTCCCTGTTTTGGGACTCTTTTATATTACTTTAGCATTTTATTTTTGTTAGGATTTAATATTCATAGACTATTTTTTCTCTATTTTTTTCTTCCGAGTTATCTCAAATAACTTCCCATTTGTGCATTAGAAAAAGCTTATCAAGTCACTGAAGAAAGATCTAGCTGTGATATTTATTAAGACATTTTTTTTCCAAAAAGAATGCTGTCTGTAGTTACCAAAAACTTTAACATTAAATGCTACATTGTCACCTTAGTAGATTTTTTAGTATTGATCTAGTTTTATAATGTTGAAACATCTCTGGGTTGTCATGCTGGATTACGCTCAATGTGATAGATTGTATTTGCTATCATTTTAAGATAATTTCATTTGTACATGAAATTAGTTTATAGTTTTGTATATATGCATTGCTTTTTCTTGGGTTTTGGCTTGTCCTGCTTTACTAGTATATACATTTAGAAAGTTTTTATCTTCCAATAATTTAAATGCATTGAAATTATTGTTTCATGATAGGATTCATCTTTGAAATTAGGGTCAGTTTTCAAAGTTTTAATTGTCTTAGGAAACCACTCATTTCATCCAAACCATCCAGATTGACAAATGTTTTTGTTGAACAGTCCATCAAACATTGTCTTGTTCTTTTAGATTCTTAATTACCTGTGATTAATTTTTCTGTCTGCTTTTAATATTGTTTTCTGTCTTTTTGTGTCCCATTTCTTTCTGGCTGAATATTGCCTTGTAATTTTTTTTTCAGACAGAGATCGGCTCTTAGATCAATCATTAGTTCTAATTTTAATTCATTGCTTTGTTTTTGTCTCTATGACTGAATCTAGTTACCTTTTTTTTCAAAGTAGAGTATTAATTTAAGTGCAGTTTTCTTTCTTATAGAAACTAGATTTAATTTATGGAATTTTATATAGGAAAATACGGAAAATATAAGAAACACCCATGTAGCTATCACTTATTTTTAACAAGAGTTAACATTTTGTCACATACACGTGATATCTTCCTGTATTTCAGGAAATAACTCGTTAGGTTGAAATTGTGCTCTAGCTTGTGCTTCTTCCTTGAAGTTAGTGTGCGTTATTCCCATCGCTCTTACTTACATTTGTGTGGTCGTTGTTGTCCTGTGCATACTGCATTTGCTGCTCTGTGTTCTTATAGAATATATTTTCTGGATAATTCACAATTTTGATTTCCTTTTAAGCCAAGATTCTGAGTGTTTCAGAATTTCCACGTTGGTTGTTTTTGTTTTGACTACTGGTTTCATTATATTATTATAGAATGTGCCCTGTACTCTTCTTTCTGAAATTTAGTGAGACCTTTTATATATGTGTGTGTGTCCCCGTCTGTCTGTCCTAGTGCAGTGTTATAACAGCTTGATAGGCACTTGTCAACAGTTGTCTTCTGTCTGCAGAGTAAAAAATACAGTGTATGTTACTGTCTGAGTTGGTGTAGGATGGAGTGTTCCTGCTGTTTTGTTGACTGACCGCAGACTGACAGAGATAAAACGTGACACTTCCATGTTTATTCCATCTTATTTGCTACAAATTTTTCCCTATAATTTTGATCATGAATGTAAAAATACATGATTTTTGTGTGGATTTGAATTTTTCATTAATGTAAATTTTCCTTTTTTGTAGTTACGTTTTTGATTGCTTCTTTTTCTGTTTTCTTTGCCCATTCTTTTGCTTTCACTGTTTCAGGTAATTTTGCATTTCTCATACTTGACTATACTTGAGTTTGTTAGAGATTCTTATAGATGTACTTTTCCTTATTTATGGGTTTGATAGAATAGTTATACTTCCTTTTTTTTTAGTTATACTTTCTATCATTGTTTTGTTTTAATTTTTTGCTGTACTGGGGATTGAACTCAGGACCTTGTGCTTACCAGGGCGGCGCTTATTCCACTGAACTATATCCCCAGCGCCCTCTATCATTTAAAAAGCTGTGATTTTCTGTATTTACATATTTTGATATGTGATGTTTGTTGATCATGTTATATATTTGATAGCCTCCAAATTTTTAATTGATAACATACTTTAGCTTTTAAAAATTTATCAACTTTAGCAAATACTGTTGATCTCTCACTGTGAAAATTGAAGAAATTTATGTCTATACTTCACCTGTTATTTCTCATAATTTTTGTTGGTGTTTTAAACTCCTACGTGAAGTTTTTACCTTCATATGTTGGTAATATACCTGAACCTCTATTAACTGAATTATAATTGTTTGTTTTTTGAGAGAAGGTCTCGCTGTGAGAGGCTGGCCATGAGTTCACTATGCAGCCCAGGCTGGCCTCAAACTCACAGCGATCCTCTTGCCTGAGTGCTGCTGTTACAGGTGCATGCCACCATGCCTGGCTCTGAATTATACTTCTTAAAACAATTCAAGTGTCCGAATTGTTAGGGTGGAGCTCAAAGTCATGCTTTCTTATATGTATTTTATGCCCCTTTATCTTCTGAGGTTTGTAGTTATCTTTATTGTCAGTGTATATAGCATGTTCATTTTATTTTGTTCTGAACATTTTCTTAGTTTAAAACCATACTTACTGATTTTCTCACAGGTGGGCATTCTCTTTGACTTGATTCAATCTTCTCACCTCCTACCCCCAAATTGCAGATATCCAAAATATTCCCAGAGTTACTTATTTAAAGTGATGCCTGTTCCTGCGTGGTGGCTTGACGGGCAGTACACTAGAGCGCTGTGGACACTGCCGTGCTGTTTTCCGTGAATGCACGTTGCCCGCTAGCCTGACTGTGCGGTCTCCAGGCTGGCTTTTGTTTCTGCAGTAGTCTGCCATTCTCCTTTGTTACCTGGACCTCTGCAGGCTTACTTTTTGACTCTTTCTCCTGGTGTTACTGTCTTTGCTTTCATTCTCTGTCTGTCTTTTAAGCTCTTTTCTCAGGGGTAGTTTCTTTGCTGTATGTGGTATAATAGATCTTGAACGATTTCCTTTCTCATTCATATATTATGTATTCATCTTTTTAGAAATTATTTTCATACTGTGACTTATTCTTAGAATATCTTTCTATAGCTTGCATGTCCTGTCCTATTTGAATGTTTCTCCTGTTTGAATACTGGGGAGTTTTTTGACGGCATTGTTGGAAGAATAATGCAGGAAGGAGTGTGGTGACTAGCCTGAGCCTTCTGGAACGCTTGAAGTTGCCGCGTACTCTGACCCTGGTCGTGTTTCAGCATTGTTTTCTCAACGTTTCAGTTTTTTCTCTTTGAGGTAAAACAAACTCTCAAAGCTAACAAAAAAATTCTCTTTTGAAGACTTTCATAATTTCCATGCCCCTTGGATGTTGTGGGTGGGTTCTGAGATCCTTCCTCACCTTCTCACACCTCCCGAGCGTCGTGATGTTCTCCTTCATGCTTGCTCCTTTGTTGGGTCCTTCAGAGAAGTGCCTGGAACTATGAGAGCTGTGCCCTGTGCAGGCGAGTGAAACGAGCCCCTGGGCCTTCCCAGTTTGGTCCAAAGTTCTGTTTGGTAGCGGCTCTTCGCAGTGTGTGCTTTGGTATTGTAGCTTTGTTGCTTTTCTGTTGGGAGAAGAGTAGGCTAGAAATGTCTTTGTTTTGGGTTTTTAACTGGATTTTTTCCCCACAGCCTGTTTCAACTGTGAAACCAGAGCCTTGTAGTAATGGTGAGCCTGTTGCAAAGGTTTAGGAATTTGGATGCAGTGCTTCTACTAACCACATGAACTTGATACTACAAAACAGTGTAGAAGAAAAGTTATCTTTCATTACGAGAAGTTTTCTTTTTTGGTGGTAGTGGAGATTAAACCCAGGGCCTTCCCACTGAAATTCCTGAATCTTCACTGTATTTTTACTGCTTTTAAATTTTGAGATAGGCTCTTACTAAGTTGTTCAGGCTGCGTTTAAATTTGTTAGCCTCCTGCCTCAGCCTCCCAGAGTGCTGGGATTACATTTTTGAATAAGAATTTATTATTTATATAAAACTTAGACTTTTATAGTAATAAGTTAGAACTCTATCTTCTAAAATAATGTTAATGTGTCTTTTTAATTTAGGTAACATTTTACTTCATTTGTTAATGTATTTAAGGTCCTCAGTAGCAGTAACTTGAATGGGTTGTCATATGGTTTTGTTATATCATCATTTATATGAATGAACTGGTAAAGAACATAATATATTTGAGGAGTAAAATTCTGGAGTCATCTTTTAGTTTTCTTATGTTATATTCTGTGCTACTTTAAACTTACCAAGGGAGGAGAAAATTATAAAATGGAATAACATACTAAATTAAAATACATATAGCATAGTTTTAAAGGAAAATCTTGGCAGGAAAATTTTATATATGATTAAAATTTTGTAATTAAACATCCTAATTAGAAGGTAGTTTTTGACAGAATGGATAGGGTATTATTGTGTGAAGCAAGATGCCATTCTTATGATTGCTAATCCAGATTTTTCTGACACTGGGTGCATTTTGATTCTTTTAGAAAAATGGCACTGCTAAGAAAGTAGGCACTGAGAAATGATTGTCCTACAAATTACAGTGATTGTGTAATATAATATTTTTGTGGTTTTCAAATTTGATATTTCCATTGCCTTAGAAATAAATGTTTCTGATAAATGCTTATACTAATCAGATCATTATGAGAATTGTGTTTAAAAGTGTTTCAGGCTTTGGGGAAATACATTTCACTATTGTACTGTATAACTGAGTTACAATTTTTTTCTCATATTACTGGGGAATCCATGGATACTCCACTACTGAGCTACACCCCACCCTTTCTTTAATGTTTTATTTTTGACATAGGGTCTTGCTAATAAGTTGCCCCGACTGGGCTTGAACTTTTGATTCTTCTGCCTCAACCAGCCAGTGTTGGGATTAAAGACATGCACCACCGAGTCTCGCTTGAGGCTCCATTTTTGATAGGTTGCTTTAAGTAATATGTGTTTGTCCATACTGGTTGGGAATCTGTTATGCATCATTTTTCTTTCCTTTTAAATTTAAACTAGCTTTCCCTTCAAGTAAAGCTTTTGTTTAGAAAATAAAGCCTAATTTTTTATGGGGAGGTTATAGTTACTTTTGTAGCAAATTTTTTTGTATTGTTAGCAGTCCGTCTGTTTAACAGCCTGCACAGAATAAGCTTTTACTGTGCTTTGAAGATATGTACAATATAGTGTTGATAACTATACTCAGGTACTAATGATCATGGTGGGTTAGTCCCTAGAATCAATAAATTAAGAAAATAAGAATAAAGCAGAGCCACGCCTCCCATTAGATTGTTATTTTCTTCTTGTGCTGTGCTTGGATCTTCTTAGACACTGCCTGATTAACTCAATAGGAGAGATGATGTTAGATTTTTATGAGAATGTGCAGCCTCCCCTTGTGTCTCTTCTCAAGTCAGATGTATTCAGATTTTTATCCTTATAAATTCTGATTAATTTTAGAAATCCATGTTATATAGATTATTAATATGAAGTATTATGAATAATTCTAAATGTATTTGAACTTTTCAGTAATGCACTTAAATATGTATTTCATTTTACTTAATCCTTTTTTGTAAGTTGTTAGTAGATGCATTTAACTGCAGTTCTTTTTTCTGTTTTGGTTCCCCTTTAAAAATTTTCACTAATATATCCATTACTGGGTAGTTTTATTCAAACAATTACATGAATTTTATACTTCTTGTACACATAGCGTTAAAGTTAATTTGCTTTCTGCTTAAAATTATGTGGGTATTTTGAAAGGAAGTGGTTGATTTTAATGAAAAAACGTAAGTAGTTCAGAATGTTCTCAGATAGGTTTTCAGATTCTCTTTGTGTGTACACCTACACTGGAAAAGTTGAAACACTAATTGCTTAACTTAAAAAGTGATTTGCTTTGGCTTCTTAAAGCAGATTACTTCTCCATGCATAGCTGCTAGCATGTATGGATTGTAGAAAGGGTACATTCATTTTCCTGTTAATTATCTTGCTTTTTTAACCTTGAAAATTATAGATTATAATATACTTATTTTATTCTGAGGCAGTTGTATTTTGAATTCTTACTTTATGCTAACTTGACTGAGTCCGTCAGCAAAGGTTGGAGTGGAGGGGATGACAATCAGGTTCAGTGTAGCCACTGTTCATTGTGTGCTGGCAAATGTAATACATGCATCATTGGATGTATATTTTTAATCAGAAAAATATGGTAGGCATTGGGGACATAAAATTAAAGTACAGAGTTTTCTGTAGAGTTTTTATAGGGGCCCCTCAGTAGTTGGGTCTCTGATTTAATAGAAATACCAAATATAGAGAAGTGCTTTCAATGTGTATTTGCTACTTTTCTTGGCTGTATGTAAATTTTCTGTGCTGGAATTTGCTGCCTCTCAAGGGAAGACAGAGAAATGAATTAATACTTGTGTATTGAATGTCAGTGAGGTGTCAGGCTTTGTGCACATTTGGTAATTACAGGCTCTGAGGTAGGCGGAAGAACATGAGGCCTCATTTCATGGTTAAGAGGCAAATTGTATATGAGCGGAATTCTTTGGGTCTCCAATACCTTTTCATTGTTCAATATTACTTCTTGCCACAAAATTTTATTCTATAATGTTTTATCCTCACTTGGTATTTGATAATAAGTGTCCTAAAAATGAAATGCAATTCCTTATTTGAGAAACTAGTTTTTTTCATTAGTGAGGTATTTAAATTTATTTTGTTTCCTGCTAAGTATTGCTTTAGAAAGCTTACCTAAGATTTTTGTTTTTGGACACAGGGTCTCACTATGTAGTTCAGGCTGGCCTGGATTCACTGTGTATCATATACTGGCCTCAAACCCTCGGCAGTCCCACTGCCTCAGCCTCTTAAGTGCTGGAATTACAAGTGTGCGCCACCACTCCAGGCTTAGCTTTTTCAAAGATTTGCATATTGAACTCATTCATCTTATTTCCAATATTTGCCTCAGTGGACAGTGATTTCCATGTACCAAGTAGGCCCTTTGTTTCTAAGAAGTAGATCCCTCGTAATGGGTGGAAAGAGGGACTGCATTGCTTTCTTTCAATGGACATGGCTTTTGTTTTAGGAAAAGTATTACGGTTCATCCCTCATTCTTAGTAATTGTCAGTACTTTCCTTGACTGTGAAGAGTATGGTAAGTAAACGTTTATGTCTCACTGTTAATTTGCATTTCCATGACCACTAGTGAAGTGTTGAGTAATTTTTTGTACGTATTCATCATTTGACCGTTCTCTTTGAATAGCTAGTCATATCCGTTGGCAAAGTTTCAAACATTGAGCCTTCTTTTTCTTACTAATTCTAAGCCTAAACAGGCTATTACATATGTTAACCTTTGTTAGGTCATGTGCTTTATAATAGTTTTTCTAGCCTCTTAATTTTCTTAATGGTTTTTCTGTAAGAAAACTTAAAACTTCTTGATTTTTGCAGTACAGTTGCAATTGTGGTGCTGTTGAATTTTGGGCCTTGCAAGTGCTAGGCAAGCACTCTAGCCCTTCTTAAATTGTATTTGGAGACAGGGTCTAGCTGAGTCACCCAGGCTGACCTAAACTTGTGATCCACCTAGAGCAGCCTCTGGGTAGCTAGATTACAGGTGTGCATTATCATGCGTGGTTCAAAATTTAGAACTTTTAATTCATTGTTTTTTATTTACTAGTTTCTGGTCTTACATTAAGAAAGAAGAAACCTCAATAGGTAGGTTATACATATTCTAAATTTTCTTTTGAGAAAATTGTTAACATTTTAAAATATGCAGTTTAATTTCTCTAGAGTTTATTTTTGGAGAGGCTATAAAGAGCCTGTTTTCTTTCCGAGTTTTATGAGGCTTTTAAGAGTGTGACAGGCTGGACTTGGCAGTGCACGCCTGTTATCCCAGCACTTGGGAGTCTGAGGCTAGAGGGTCCCTGTGAATTCGAGGCCAATCTGGGTTGCATAGTGAGTTCAAGATCAGCCTTAACTATATAGTGAGACACTACATTAAAAAAAAAAAAAGCATCAGCGTGTGTGCTGTGACTGGTAGTGTGTGGTAAAGTGCGAGGAGATGGTAGCTTTGAAATCAGATCAGTAAGTTCTTCCTACTTAGCTTTGCCATTTGCCTGTGTGTGACTTTGATAAAGTTACTGGGTTTCTCTGAGACTTGGTTTCTCTTTTAAAATGGTGACATTATAAACTGGTGTTACCTAGTGTACTATGTAATAATGTCTAGTGTCTAGATAATAATAACTGGTATTATAATGGTTTATTCTTTAACCCAGCAGCATCTACTGTAGAGTAACCCCTTAACATATAACATAATATTAATTTCTCTTTCCTTCATTTTAGTAATTGTTTCAAAATCTACTACATTTATTAATATAGAGTTATTTCTGGACATTGGTGCTATTATCAGTCTTACTAAATTGTCTAGGCCTGACTCTTGGCCAAAATATATAAAAGAATGATGGCATTTAATATAGTGTATTCTACCTAGAGATGTGCAGTGGCCTATTATATATTTTTTTAAAACACATTTGTGGGGCTGGGGATATAGCTCAGTGGCATAAGTGCCTGCCTGGCAAGCGCAAGGTCCTGAGTTCAATCCCCGGTACTGCAAAAAACAAAACAAAAACTTAACATTTGTTTAGGATTTTTCTAGTATCCTTTGTTTATCATGAAGGTCATTTCTGGAAGATGCCAAAGTCAGGGCTAGGGATGTAGCTCAGTGGTGGGGGATTACCCAGCACGTGTGAGGCCCTGGAGTTAGTCACTGTCTCGGTGGTGGGGGAGAGAGCCCAGGTTGAAATAAGGATGAGGTTGAATGTGTAGGCCTGGATATGAATACTTTATTGCCACCAAAAACAACATTAAGTGCTTAAAGAGAATATTAGTGAAACTCAGTTTCTTTAAAATTTTGTTAACACTGTAACTTTTATTAATTATGTATTGGTAGTTGGAGCCCTTTCTTGAGGTTTTCAACAAGGTTCTTGTAATCCTTTTTTTGTGATTTTCAGCACTGTGTATACTGTGATACTTTTATTTCTCATAGGCCTTTCTCTCTATCTTAAATATTCAGTATTTTTCTGATTTTATGACCAGAAGTTGTTGATTTCTCATTCCCAGCAGTGACTTAGAAGGGCCTAACTACTTAGGTTAGACTACTTGGATTTAGATTGTAGTGGAGCCAACTACTAGCTGTGGTGAGGTTTAAGCAAATTAACACTGTACCAATTTCCTTATTTGTAAAAGGATAATAAGACTTCTTTTTCTTAGGATAGCTGTGATGTTAAATGAGCTCATATCTATTAAGCCATTAGAGCATTTTTTGGCATAAAAGAGGAACTCATTAAAGTTGGATTATTCTGCATCACTGAGGAGGTATTTCTCAAATATGCCTCTACTGTTTGCCCAAACTAATATTATGTTTAAGCTTTTAATATTAACAGAAGTGAGTAATTCATGGGGGGGTATGCCCGAGATCTGGCTTACAACAAGTTAAACAGAACGATGAACACCAATGTATTTGCCCCTTGTTTATCTTGAAGGGTTTGTAGTGTTTCTTTCTGTAAAATATAAAAGACTTTATTTTTTAGGCTTTTTATTTATAATTACAAATAAAATAGAAATGGTTTCTTTAAAAAGAATATTATTAGTAGCATAATATTGTCTTTATTCCCTAACTAGTGGTTTTCTTGCTGCTATAAAATGGTCATAATATTGTAATTTGTGTAGATTTGTAGTTTTTATAATTGAGCCTCTTACTGGTTGAAATCTGTTTTAATTCACTTTGTTTAATTTTTAAAAATTGCTGGTTCACTGATGCTCATATAACATTGAAATCTGGTTCCATTGACTTTTTCCCTCTGCATGATGGGAGATGGATACTGTTATGATGAATTTCATGAGTAATTTATGCTGTCTGGGTGTATTAAAGTGAATAATTTATACTGGATAAATCTCAGGCTGGATAAATCTCAGTCGGGGCAACTGTATTATTGAAGGAAGTGGTTTATTCTTAGTAACTTAGTTTATCAATGTAAATGTAACTAGAATTTTTGTTTTGTAACTAGAATTTTAATGTTTACTTACATTCAGTGAAATGAGTTCTTATTTGAATTTTTTTCATTGAAAATTTATCACTAATTTCTGTGAAATTTGAAAATCTGAATAGCATAATGACATCCATTGATAGGAAAAATGATTAATGGCAAAGGTATATTTACCTGGAAAACCCCTCTTCATTTTTCAATCTTAGATATTTTTTAAACTCAAGGTGTTTTGATCTGAATGACTAAATTGTGAATTTGTTTCACATTAAACTGGTCTATTGTGAATTTATAAATATAAATTTCTTTTATGAAATATTTCAAGTCACTTTTATGCAATGTCAAAGTAATATATTCTTAATTTAGAAAAGGGGAAAAATTCATGATTTTTCTTCTGAAAAAAGTCTTTTTTTACTATATTTTCTTTTAGATTTCTTTTCCTATTTTTACCCTTTATGTTAAGATCATAATGTACATATAGTTTCATATTGTTTTCCTTTCCTTTTTTTTTTTTTTTTTTTTTT